>QODF01000023.1:2217678-2244102 GCA_024372805.1 Oostethus manadensis | reverse complement strand
TGTGTTGCTTTGTTTTACCTTCTTCTGCAGGAAAGTTTCTGTTTTTTAGTAGAGAAGCCACAATTTTCCAGCATGTGGTCTCTTCTGTGTTGCCAGGGCCTGAGCTGAAGTGTTTTTGTCATGCATGCCTCTGAAACCACTGCCTGCTTTGCTGTTTAATGTTATAAAAAGTGAAGTACCAAGTGTGATGAGGCTTTTGGCAAGTCTTTATGTGTAATAACTATGCTGTCTTGGCACATGTGATGTCATTATTTGCAATACAGTGTTGCCTTTGCACTGCAGACAGCACTTTTGAGGTTTTTAAATGCTGCTCACCATAAAAATATATAATATTTCATGCCATTTAAATATAATGTACAAACCTAAATTCTCATATACAGGATGAATAGAAAAACTCAGGGATAGTTCCCATTTTAAAAATATGGCGATATAAAAATAATCTGCACATTCAATGGACACAGATTAAGGTGTAAATGCCCCTGCCATTTATAGGTAATAAAACACACCACCTCCAGATGACAGCAGCCATTAGGTCTACAGTCAAGTTCTTCATCCCCTCAGGATCACAGCCCTGTGACAAGCCAAGAGAAGCCAGAATGAATAAAGCTTTTGTGTGCATCCCCACCAGCCGTTTTAGTAAACACATGAGGAAAAATAGCAATGTGGGTAAAGGTACTCTCATAGTATAACAGTTCAGACAACAGGAAACTGTCATAAATAGAAAAACCTGTTTATGTAGACTGTTCTTGACGTCAACGTTTCTTGTGGAACTTTTTGTATTTAATCAAAACTGGGGCTTGATCTATTCTTTGGCTTGCTGTAAACTTGCTGCCTTTGATGTTCACAGAATATGGAGCAAACTGGTGCATCTAGACCAGGGGTCTCAAACTCGTGCCACAGAGGGGCCAAGACCCTGCAGGTTTTCTTTCCAGCCGGTTACTACATCAGGTGATTTTAATGATCATCACCTCCTTCGATTTGAGGGAAGGAGCTCATCAATTAAAGCACCTGCTTTAGCCACCGTCTGGAAAGACAACCTGTAGTGTCTCGGCCCTCCGTGGCACGAGTTTGACACCCCGGGCCTGGACCACAAAGGCACAAGTGTGAGTTCCCCTAATCAGTCATTTTTTTTGTCTGTTTCAGTTCTTGCTGTGTTCTTCCTGCCAGGAGGTAAGGCAGTTATTTTACCAATAGCACATGTTTGTAATTATTGGTGCTTTCTGAGTCCATGTGTCTTTATTGCATCAGCATGGAGTCAGACCAGCGGCAGCAACAGCAGACTCGGTGTGGTGGTTGAAACCAAGAACATCACACTGCCTACAGGAAGTAAGGCCGTCCTGCCTTGCCACAGCCCTCAAATGGTGTGGACCCGGGACAGACTGAAGGACCGCCAGAGGGTAGTGCACTGGGATTTGATGCGCAATACCCCCACATACTCAGTGGAACGAGTCCTGGATATGTCCCCTGGAGCTCGACTGAGGGTCTACAACAACTTCAACAAAGGTCGCGTTTCCATTCCAGAATCTGCATTCAAAGATGGCAACTTCTCCCTGGTCATCAACAGTAAGACAATGATCATGTCACTCTTATCCATTCTGTACTGCTTATGTTCAGGGTCACCGGGACGCTGGAGTCACCTGTCAATCTCAGGACTGATACATAATGCCACCATATCATCATTTCATATTAAACTGTTTCCGCAGATGTAATTCAAAGTGACAGAGGAGTTTACACGTGTAATCTGCACCATCATTACTGCAAAATCCAACAGTCTGTTCAGGTCCAGCTCAATGTGACTAAGTCAGGTGGGACTTGTCACTTGTGTTATTCCTCCAGTTGTGATTTAACATTAACAGCAACTCCCTCTTTGTAGCGCAAAAAGAGAAGCGTTACTGGGATGGAGAGAAAACCATTTTTGTGGTCTTGTTGGGCACGTCTGTGGTGTTGCCATGCGTCAACCGGCGTCCCCTATGGCGAGATGGTGTCCAGGAGGACCAACAGCAGGTGGCCCACTGGGACTTTCAGCCACCGGGTGTGCGTCCTGATAGGGCTGACCGCCTGGTGGACCTCTACGCCTCTGGAGAACGGCGGGATTATGGACCACTCTTTGCTGAGAAGAAGATGAGTGTGGCCGAGGATGCTTTCACACTCGGAGACTTTTCACTGTCAATTTCCAACTTAAAGCCAACCGATAAAGGCCTGTACTCCTGCCACCTGCATCACCACTACTGCGGCCTGCATGAGAGACGCATTTTTAGACTCAGCGTGGGTCCTTCACTTCCATCAGAGCCCACCACAACACAGACAATCTTCCACAATGATGATCCGGAACCAAGTAAGCCTTACCAAATTAAACACTGTATTTTTTCCAAACACAAGGAATGCTAAATGTGTTTGTGTAGTCCAGCACAGCTGCTGTTGCAATTGCAGGCATAGTTGGTCAGTTAAATCAGGTTTCTACACATGCCTATTTTCTTCAGCAAAAAAAAGAAGCTCGAGGCAACTCGGTTTTCAGTGAATAGCTTTAAAATATCTGAGCTAATTTTCATTGCTGTTTTATTTACCCAGCTGGAGACATTTGAGCAGTATTAAGCGGAGAAGTAGGCGCCATTAATGTCGGGAGTGGAGGTTTATATCTGAGTGTTTACTGCGTTTGACCCAATTTTCCAAAAATGTCAAGCTCGTGTGCAGACTTGTTACACTGTATCCTGAATTTGGTTTGTTATCCTGCACTTCCCTGGACATTGATTATTTTCTTGGCTGATGTGTATCGGCCTTGGGTGGAGATGTGTTTACCAGCATTCAGCGGAAGTTTATTACATCTGTTCAACATCTGGACCAGCTGTGTCATGTAAGGGGAACAGGGGAGGTATGTTGCCAGACTGTAGATCCTCCACATTCTTTAAAGAAACGTTAGACCATTTATGGCTTGTTAGCATAATAGGGATTGATGGCATTCTTGCCTGCTTACTTTCAATAAACATTAGTTTCTGTTCTTTTTCATGCACAACTGTGTTTGCACCAGAAATCGTCCGAAATGACAAACGAGAACTTTGCACTTGTAGCACATTCATGACATTAATGTATAGACTCTTGTTGAGAATCAGCAAGCTGTCAGTAATGTGTGTGTATTAAAAGAAGACATTTCTCTTTGCATCATTGACTTGCAAATGATGCTTCTCTCCCACAGGAAAAAAACATACACGGTGGTTTTGGAGGAGCATATGTGAACTATCGGTTAACACGTACACACTTGTCCTACCTGTCATGAATATGCAAATATTCTACTGCTGTTGTTCTCTGGAGACAAAGACTTGGACGTGGCAGTTTGCAGTTTAATGTATCATTTATTAGGTAAATTAATCAGTGAGAAGTGATAATTACTAATCAAGATGCCACATGAGAGGAAGCTTTTTTCCCCTGACTGGTTCCTCATTGGTTTTGAAGAGGCAGAATTAAACATAACATTTAAATAAACTATTCATGCAATTCACTACCCACTTTTCTATGGCAAAGCCATAATTCTATTGATGAATTTACACACAGTGTTTGAAGTAGCTGGGGTCTAAGGTAGAACCCCTTTCAGCATTTTCAGTGTCACATTTTAAGGGAATATGAATCTTTGGATTTTTAAGGCCATTTGAGCTGACATCTTTGAGGTGACTGAGGTCAAGGGTAAAAAAAGTAGCATTTCACCTGTTCAGATAGATTATCATTCTAACGTTAAAACTTCATTCATTCATTTTCTATACCGCTTATCCTCATTAGGGTCGCGGATATGCTGGAGCCTATCCCAGCTGACTTTGGGCGGGAGGCGGGGTACATCCTGGACTGGTCGCCAGTCATTCGCAGGGCAACGTTAAAACTTGAACCTAGAAATTGCTTCTGAGATTGATACATTGACCTTCAAAACTATCGAAACCGTGAAGCCAGTTTTTTCTGTAGACCCAAAACATTGGGGTTTGACATCAAAAGATGAATATGAGACCAGAGAGCAACATGTATTTACATCTGGATTGGATACAGAACTTAAAAGATAACACCTTTTGTATGAACCCACCCATTTTTCATGTAAGCACAAATAGTGACGGACAGGTGTGTTTTGTTGATTTCTTAATAGCTCTGAATGTCTATGCTATGATAAGTTGTGTCTGTGCAGACTGTGTTTTGTAGTGAAAACAACATGAACACCAGAACGCTGTTTATGGGTGAAAACCAGCAATTGTGAATTTGAGAGAAGATGAAAAATTGCAAACCATCGCAAATACCTGGAAATAAAAGCTGAAATGTTACTCTCTAGTCTCATATTCATTTGATGTCAAACCCAAATATTTTCAGTCTAAAGCAAAAATAAAGACATTGGCATTACTGTTAAATAATTCTGGAGGGCACTATAGCTGGTCATACTTTTACATGATCTTTGTCAATGTCCTATCAGTTACATTTTTCTCAAAAGTTATTTGCCATCTAAAGAAACCATAAAGTTAAAATGAAGATGTAGAAAAAAGGAACATAGAAAACAAAATACTAGCATGCAGACAAGCCACATAAGAGCATTTCCAGCTTTACACCATTTTGCTCTTTTCTATGGTCAGCCTGTGTTTTTCTGAGGGGGGAAAAGAATTACAGCAGGATGACATCAGGTCTGGAAGTCATTAATGGCGACAAGCATTTTGACATTTGACTCGCTGCTCTCTCTGCTTTGTCTCTTACTGTCTTTGGAAAACAAATGAAAAAAAAAAAGACGCCTTAAGGCAATTAAAACCATATATTATTCTCTTGTACATACTGTATGTTGCCCTTATGGAAATCCAATACCTTGAAAACATGTGTCTTTAATACTGCAGATCCCAGTGTCAACATGACATTGGCGGAGATTGACGGTCTCCATGTTTTTCACAGGGGTTGAAGAAGTGGAGAGTCCTCACGTAGTCAACGTCATACTCCCTGAGCATCAAGGCTATTTTGTGCAGCATTTGGGTTATTTCCTGGCAATCTTCCTGCTTCTGGGCTTCATCATTGTCGCAATCGTCCTGGTCACTCGACGGCGCAAAAACAGAGGTGTTGTATTTATTATTGATACTAGCATACAGTATAGTAGAATACGCTTAATGGATTTAGCGCCTTGATATGGCCAATTGTTCTTTTGCAGGCCTGGCATATGACCTACGCAGATATGTTGAGTAAGACATTAAAGCGCTACTGAAAATGTTTGATATTTTATTTACAATTGGATTAAACTATTATTCTTTTTTGTGCAGGGGAAATGTCATAAATGAAGGTGAAAGCTCATTAAATTGCACAGAGCTGAACACCCGCAACCAAGAACCACTGAATTCAGGTACAGTGCATTGTCTCTGTCAAAAAGCAGATTGAAAATAAGATTACTATTTACACCGTTGAAGTCTGTTTTGTGCACAGATTACAAAAACAACCTGCTGAAAGAGAGAGACATGAGCAAAGACTGCAACCAGGGTGAGCTGTAAACAGATACAAAAAAGTGACATCTTCACAGCCACAGCAAATAAACATTTTAACCTCCCTCGCCCACATCTTTTTGCAGACTTCGACGGAAAGTTATGGAAGTGAGACATTTTAGAGACGCTGCTGGCAGGACCAGGGCAAACGTCACGAGAGAAGGGGGGAAAAAAAGGGAAAACAAGGAGAGGACAGGAGGAACGTTCCCTCTGCTGAAACTCTGTTTTATAACTTTTTTTTCCAGTAGTTTTGAAACACTATTTACCTTTGACAGTTTTTAGTTTGTTTTTTTGTATTCCATTTCATTTTCCAGCATGATTGCTTCGGGATGAGTAATGTGCATGATTGCAGATTCATTTCTTTTTAATTGAGATACTTGTTATTGGCCTTTTTTTTTGCACAAATTCTGCTGTATTGTAATTAGTATTTCATTGTTTTACATATTAATTTACCCTATGTGGACTAAATATTTAGCGCACACATTTTGATGGCACTCTCATGCCACTTTTTCAAAGTATATTTATACCTACTATCTTTCCCAATGTGTATGTAAAAGTTGTTCATATAGTAGTTGTTTAGAATGTGACATGACATTAACATTTTAAAGTGTTGGATAACAATATTTTCAGGACAGGTCTCCTTTTGTTTGCACCAGGTCATGTATTCTCTACACTGAGCTGTAGTCACTAAATCTGATGCTGTATGGTGACAAATACAGTATGTTGCATTTTAATTGGATCACTCACTTGAAAATGTGTTTACAGCAAAGTTAAATTACAAGTGTACTTTAGACAACTTTTTTGTTTCCTACTATTTTGCTGTCTTGCTCACTGGCACACACTCTTATTTAGCTTTTTTCTTACTCTGTATACAGTATACTGTTTTCAATTAAAAATCCAAAATAATCATAAAGACACCTCAAACTTGTAATTTTTTTTTTGTGGATTAACTAAGTAATGATTTAACTTCTAAATTGTTTATAAAATGAGGTAACTTTGATACTACGCATAATACAGGTGGTTTGGTAAAAACAAAGTGTTTTACTAGAAGAGAAACTGGTTGAAAAAGGCCAGTACTTTCTGAACAAACAAAAACATTATAATGTAATGCTAGCTGGGAGAACAAAGAATCATCTGTTGTGCAGTTCTGATAAAATTGCTGCAATGACCATCCATTCATTTTTTTCTAAACCACTTATCCTCATATGCTGGAGCCTAACCAAGCAGACTTTGGGCGAGAGGCGGGGTACACCCTGGACTGGTCGCCAGCCAATCGCAAGGAAGACAAACAATCATTAACACTCTTATTTATAACTATGGGCAATTTAGAGTCAATTAACCTAACATGCATGTTTTTGGAATGTGGGAGGAAACCAGAATAAAGAAAAACCACAGGGAGAACATGCAAACTCCACACAGAGACCCCCAACAGCCTGACTGTTTGGCCAACATGCTAACCACTAAACCACTATGCAGCCCTGCTATGACCATTACCTAGCTAATTTCTTGACTAACCACCATTCTTTTAATCCTTACACACTTCACCATGCACATTCATTCCATTCCTTTCCATTTTCTTCCACTTGTCCGGGTCGCGGGGACAGCAGTTTCAGTAGGGATGTCCAGACTTCCCAGTCCTCGGCGACCTCTTCCAGCTCCACCGGGAGGACACCAAGGCGTTTCCAGGCCAGCTGTGAGACATAGTCCCTCCAGCGTGTCCTAGGTCTTCCCCGGGGCCTTCTCCTGACTGGGCATGCCCGAACTACCTCACCAGGGAGGCGCCCGAGGGGCATCCGGCCTAGATGCCCAAGCCACCTCAACTGGCTCCTCTCGATGTGAAGGAGCAGCGGCTCTACTCTGAGCTCCTCCCGGATGGCCGAGCTCCTCACCCTATCTCTTAGGGTGAGTCCAGCCACCCTACAGAGGAAACTCATTTCCGCTGCTTGTATCCGCGATCTCGTTCTTTTGGTCATGATTCATAACTCATGACCATAGGTGAGGGTGGGAACGTAGCCTGATTGGTAAACAGAAAGCTCTCCCTTCCGGCTCAGCTCTCTCTTCACCACGACGGTCCGGTACAGCCCCCGCAGTACTGCGGATGCTGCACCGATCCGTCTGTCGATCGCTAGCTCCGACCTTCCCTTACTTGTGAACAAGGCCCCGAAATACTTGAACTCCTCCACCTGAGGCAAGACCTCACTTCCAACCCGGCGGGTACACTCCACCCGTTTCCGACTGAGAACCATGGCCTCGGATTTGGAGGTGCTGAGTCTCATCCCAGAAGCTTCACACTCAGCTGCAAACCACTCCAGTAAACGCTGAACGTCACAGCCTGATGAGGCCATAAGGACCACATCGTCTGCAAATAGCAGAGACGAGATCCTAAGGTCACCAAGCTGGACTCCCTCAACGCACTGACTGCGCCTAGAAATTCTGTCCATGAAGATTAAGAACAGAATCGGTGACAAAGGGCAGCCTTGGCGGAGGCCAACGTTCACCGGAAACAAGCTCGACTT
The DNA here is from genome assembly GCA_024372805.1 of Oostethus manadensis. Classification (NCBI taxonomy): domain Eukaryota; kingdom Metazoa; phylum Chordata; class Actinopteri; order Syngnathiformes; family Syngnathidae; genus Oostethus; species Oostethus manadensis. Next base: position 2,236,109 of record QODF01000023.1, on the reverse strand, counting down.
ACTGCTGGCAATGCGAACCAGGCTCCTGCTTCGATTGTACAAGGACCGAATGGCACGTAGTAGCGGGCCACGAATTCCGTACTCCCGGAGCACCCCCCACAGGACACCACGAGGGACACGGTCGAATACCTTTTCCAAGTCCACAAAGCACATGTAGACCAGTTGGGCAAACTCCCACATACCCTCCAGTACCCTTGCAAGGGTGTAGAACTGGTCCAGTGTTCCGCGACCGGGACCAAAACCACATTGCAGCTCCTTTAGCTGAGGTTCGACTAACGGTTGTACTCTTCTCTCCAGCACCCTGTAGTAGACTTTCCCAGGGAGGCTGAGGAGTGTGATCCCCCTATAGTTGTAACACACCCTCCAGTCACCCTTTTTAAAAATGGGGACCACCACCCCGGTCTGCCAGTCCAGAGGTACTGTTTCCGACTTCCATGCAATGTTGTAGAGGCGTGTTAACCAACACAGTCCCCCAACATCCAGAGCCTTGAGGAATTCAGGTCAGAACTCGTCTAACCCCTGGAGCCTTGCCACTGGGGAGTGACACTGGCCTTCAAGTATTCCTTCCACCGATTAACTGTATCGGCCCCCTTCGTGAATCAGCACCTTATCGTGGCCCGAAGAAGCCACACGGGAACTCCCCCCCGCAGACCCACCACCTGCAAGGGCAAACATAAGGGTCCGGTGCAATGTGATTTGGGCAGTGGTCGAGGGCGGGTGTCCGGGCGACCTGGTCTTTGGCGGCCAAATCTGGTCCGTGGGACATGGAATGTCACTTCTCTGGTGGGTAAAGAGCCCAAGCTTGTGGAAGAGGCGGAGACATTCCGACTAGATATAGCTGGACTCACCTCAACCGACAGTTTGGGCTCTGGAACCAAATTCCTTGAGAGGGGGTGGACCTTGTTCTTCTTTGGAGTTGCTGCAGGGGAGAGGCGGCGAGCTGGTGTGGGCTTATTAGTAGCCCCCCCGGCTTGGTGACTCTTTGCTGGAGTCATCCCCAGTGAACGAGAGGGTTATTTCCCTTCGCCTTAGGGCTGGGGAAAGGGTCCTGACTGTGGTTTGTGCGTACGCGCCGAACAGCAGTTCAGAGTACCCAGCCTTCTTGGAGTCTATCAGAGGGGTTCTGGAGAGCACCCCAGCTGGTGATTCTATAGTTCTACTGGGAGACTTCAACGCCCATGTGGGCAATGACAGTGTGACTTGGAGGGGCGTGGTTGGGAGGAACGGCCTCCGTGACCTGAACCCGTGTGGTGTGTTGTTGCTGAACTTCTGTGCAAATTCCAGTTTGTCCATAACGAACACCATTTTCGTACATAAGGATGTCCATAAGTGCACTTGGCACCAGGACACCCCAGGTCGCAGGTCTATGATGACTTTGTGGTCGTATCATCAGACCTGCGTCCGCATGTTCTGGGCATGCGGGTGAAGAGAGGGGCTGAGCTGTCAACTGACCACCACCTAGTGATGAGTTGGATTAGATGGCGGGGAAAGATGCCAGACAAACCTGGTAGACCCAAACGCGTAGTGAGGGTGTGCTGGGAACGTCTGGCAGAGTTTCCCGTTTGTCGAGTCTTCAACTCTCATCTCCGGCAATGCTTCGCCTGCATCTCGAGGGAGGACCGGGATATTGAGTCTGAATGGGCCGTATTCCGTGACTCCATTGCTGAGGCAGCCAGTCGTAGTTGTGGCTGCACGGTGGTCGGTGCCAGTCGTGGTGGCAAGCCCCGAACCTGATGGTGGACACTGGGGTTAGGGCTGCTGTCAAGCTGAAGAAGGAGTCCTATCAAGCATTGATAGCTTGCGGGACTCCCGAAGCAACTGACAGGTATCAGCAGGCCAAGTGGCACGTGGTTTGGGCGGTGGTCGAGGCAAAAACTCGGATGTGGGAGGAGTTCGGTGAGGCTATGGAGCACGACTTTCGGTTGGTCTCGAAGAGGTTTTGGCAAACCGTCCGACACCTCAGAAAGGGGAATCAGCCCCCAGTTCACACTGTTTACAGTGCGGACGGGGGCTTGCTGACCTCGACTGTGGATATAGTTGGTCGGTGGAAGGAATACTTTGAGACCATTCTAAATCCATGCACATTCATTTAGCAATTATTTTATTTTTGCCCTTTTAGTTTGTACTTACACAAATGCCCAGTGTTCTTAGGTACATCTTGAAAGCAGAAAGCGTAATGGTCATGTGGGAATCTTTTCTCAGCTGTTTTGTGTGTTAATTGAACCTTGTGGCAATTGTACTATCAATTAACTAACCTGGATTTTTGTGCTACTTTTATTGCAAAACTAACACCAGTCTAAATTCGAACCTTATTAACCTTTAAAGTGTCACTTTGTTTGTGTAATACACTTTTTGAAAACAACCTCAACATTTTAAATTTGAAATGCTGCTTTTTTTCCTTTTATCAAGATCACTCCAATGTCAGCATTTCGCCATGCATTCACTCATTTGGAGTGCAGTAAATATTGACGGCAAACTGTTAGGCCAGACATACATAATTGACATAATCTGGTAGAAACAGGGCCGCACGGTGGATGAGTGGTTAGCACATTGGCCACACAGTCTGGAGATCTGGAAGACCTGGGTTCAAATCTCCGTTGGGCATCTCTGTGTGGAGTTTGCATGTTCTCCCCGTGCGTGTGTGGGTTTTCTCCGGGTACTCCGGTTTCCTCCCACATTCCGAAAACATGCATGTTAGGTTAACGGGTGACTCTAAATTGTCCATCAGTATGAATGTGAGTGTGAATGTTCGTTTGTCTATATGTGCCCTGCGATTGACTGGCGACCAGTCCAGGGTGTACCCCGCCTCTCGCCCAAAGTCTGCTTGGTTAGGCTCCAGCATCCCCGTGACCCTAATGAGGATAAGCGGTATAGGAAATGGATGGATGGATGGTAGAAACAGTTAAAATGTTACTTTACATTATTTATGTTTGTTGTCAGCTTTTTGGCAAAGTTTAGCTATTAGTTACCATTGAATGTGTGTATGTGTTGCGGTGTCTCGGGAATTGTGAACCCCATGAAAAAAAGAACACTTTGGGCCCGCTCTTTTTATTTGTATTTAAAACTTTTTTAAATCATTATATTTTGACAGGGGCCCGCAGTTAATTTTTTATTGTGAAAAATATAAAAACTCTTGTACAATCTTTTAAACCACGATTGGTAACACGCTTGCGGCTGTGGTAGTCGTACATTTTTTGGTTTGAAAAAATAAGTAATTAGGAGTGCCATGCGTGTAGTCCCAGTGCTTTTAATTATTTTCGGTCATGCCCCCCCATCTACAAACTGAACTCGAAATTGAAACCAGGAAAATGCAGAAGAAAATACAGACATATCTAAGAGTCAAACTGCATGTTGAGTACGAAATGTGTACATGTTGGCAGCTCTGCAGTAACATTGATATTACTCCCTGATTCCCCCCCCCCCCACAAAGCAGAGGCGTAATTAAGTGTCTTTTTATTTTATATGTGATATAATACTTGTCAGGTAGCATCATGTTTCCGGACTGCAAGAGAACCGGAATGGGAGGAGGAATGACACGGTCAAGTCGTGGGCTGTTGTACAAGGTGCACACTTGACTACAGCCGCTAGATGGCAGCACCATCCCGCCAATTAGCTTGTTAACAACCTAGCAAATATTCCCAACAGCATATTGCAAGGATGTGGACTGTCCCTTCCTGTTTTAGAGCCACCGTAGCTCCGTTGAGCAGAAAGACGGCCAGTCCAAAGGCGAACATGTCCGGATCCACGCTGGGTTGGACCCCCACGCGGAATGGCGCTCTCCGAGCTGGGTGTTTTATTAGCGTGTAGTGCTCGCTGCTAACCTAGCAGGCCTATTTATTGCCAATCCCTTCCAATCTGTCAATGCTCGTCCTCCTTTCAGTCTCATGGCGGAGACCAAAATCATTTATCACATAGACGAGGAGGAGACTCCCTATCTGGTCAAATTGGCCGTTTCTCCAGACAAAGTCACCTTAGCCGATTTCAAAAATGTCCTCAACAATCGACCGGTCCACAGCTACAAATTCTTCTTCAAATCGATGGACCAGGATTTCGGGTGAGTGCGCTCAGCCTACTTTCCCTGCCGTTGTGGTTGTTGTGTTATCTTATCATTAGCCCGTGCGTGCGGCGCTGTGCGTGTTTCCACGCGTCCTGGCACCTGCTCAGTATTGCGGGCGGTCGGTCCAGTGCGCGGTGAACGAGCCACAAGAGTGTTCGAGCCGAGACCAGATCCGTCCGGTGTGATGGTGAATGACGCACTCATGCTTGCACCCATTCTGCTTGCTGTGTCAGGAGAAAGTTGCCTGTATGTCCCTAATGAGCATGCACTGCAGCCTGCATATGAATCCCAGCAGGAAGAGCACAAATGCAGGACTATGTAATGACATAACATATTGCATCTATAAATATATACGCTTCCCATTTATTACATTCAGGCTCTTGCCACTGATGTAACATTTTATTTGACAGCGTACCCAAAATATTCATTTGTATTCCCTGTACTTTTATACACTGTCAATCTAATGAGACGCAAGGCAATATTTTAATTAAAACAATACAAACAATGACAGTGGCCTGTCATTGTTTGTGTTGAATCTTGTGGTCGTAGCACTGTGTTTGTTTTTTGCTCTTTTGCACACTGTTCTCATAAATAATAGCTAGGTATATTTTAAGGGCAACATATGGGAAACACCTTTCAGTTTTGACTCGCACATGATTGTTCTTTTAGCTTGTGCCTATAAGCATGAGACAATTGATAGGTAAAATAAAGGCAAACCAGTTATCATTTTTGCTTCTCACCATGCCCCAGCGTGTTAAGTCAACACAGGAAGCATGCGGTTAAATGAATACCTCTCTGACCCTGTCAATCATAGCTGACAATTATCTGTATGTGAAAGATGATTTTTTTATATCGCTTTTGTATTGAATCTCATGAGATTGTGTAGGTGTAACCCATGAATGCTCTTGTATGTTATGTACACTATACATGTTATTTAAAAAAATTCTACCAATGAAACCTATCACACAAAATGGATAAAAATGTAAAAACAAAATCTCAGTTGAAGTGAATGTGAGGCAGGATTTTTGTAAAATGAGGGCCTTATTGTGCTGTTTTTAAACAGATTCAGCACTGCAAAGATACGTGCGTGTCACATTATGGAGATAACCTGCGAGTTGACCAGCAGTGTGGTGTTCAGCTTTGTCAGTTTGTGCTGTCAGAGAAAGTCTTGCAGGCTGTGTCTTTTGGTGAAGCACTTTCATCACATCTACATGTGTTCCTCTCCCCTGTGGTGGTTTGTTGACTATTGTAGGTTTAAATAGCTTTGCAGAAAGTACCCCCCCTGTGTGGCATCTTTGTCCTGGTCAAGAAATCTGTCAGGCCTCTGCTGAGGATGACATATTTGTGTCAGTGGCTGCTTCTCATTCCATTATGAGTCGTCACTCTGTAGTACGGGTAAATGCAAATACGACTGGAGGAAGTAGGAAGGTAGGCAGCGTCTACATGCCCAGACTTACATTTTGACTGTAGCCTGACCTTGGGAGAGAAACAGTCTGTTCCTGGTGCCAGGCTGGGTTTGGTGTGTCTCTTTATCCTCAACTTCCTGTCTCTCTTGCAGTGCAAGGCAAGCTGCTCACTGGGCCTCAGGTGATTCACAAGCAGATTATGGAAACAAACAAAGCATGTTTGCTCTCTCCACAGAGAGGTAGTTCCATGTTGTGGAACCCTGCATGTGCATCAATAACGTGTAGGCCTGTGGTTGGAGTATAAATGTGTCTCAATATGAATTCCAACCTTTGAGTTGGGGTGGAATCTTCGGACTGTGTGAGCACCGTATGGCTCTGGCACAATATGGAAGCAAAACCAGTCAAAGGCACAGAGGATGGCAGTGCTTTGTGGCAGCCATGCTGGCCACACCATGTCGGCAGAAGAAGAAGCAAAGGAGCAAGCTTTAAGACTGCTGAGCAGAGGAGGAAAACATCAAATCCCTTGCAGATATAGACTGTGTTTGAAATGTAAATGAGGAGCCAGTGCGAGGTCCTCTGTAGTAGACCCCCTGCCGTGCTGGAAAAACAGCCATTTTTAAAAACAGGATTGCTGAACTACATTTGCGCCATTTTCATCGGCTCGTTGAGTCACGGTCACGCAAAATGTGATAAATGGTTCGCCTGACAAACAGCCCGACGTGTCCCTTTATTGCTGAGGACATGTCCTTCCAGTTCCCATTGGAGTCCTAACTGCACATTTGCATGAACATGCACTATTTGTGCACGATTCATACTTCACTTGTTTTAGTTTTCATTACACCATCAATATTCATAAGGCAAAGATCTAATTGAGCGACCTGCTTGGCTTGTTCAGAGACTTGAAGGTGGATGGTGTGGTGTGGTGTCATTGCCACTGATTGGTTCAAGTGGGCTTGAGATCTTACTGTGATGCTAGACACAGAGGCACTGTGGAGCAAGCAGCCAAGCTCAGCGTCTGCATGTGAGCATCAGACAATAAAGGGGACTTCCTAGGGAGCTACATGATGCCAGGTCCCTGTAGTTTGTAGTTTTCCTGCATAATTACACCCTATCCGAATCTGCTTTGGTAGCTCATCCACAAATGGTTCCCTTGTAATTTTTCTTGTAAAATCATTTACATTTAAAACACCTTTGTATAAAGCATTAGCTAAATGCTACGAAAGCAAAACTCAGGGATTCAATATTTCTTATGGCTACAAAGCTTCAATAGTGTCCAACTGACTTGCAAGGTTTGTTTGTTAGTTTTATTAATAATATAGGATATGTGACCCAAAATATCCATGGCAGCAAAAGTAGTCAAACCATGTACCTTTTCACTTCTTTATGAGTCATGTTTTTTTTTTTCAATCTTTCTAGGACTATTTATTGTACCCAAGAAAGATCCCTTCTGATGACAAATTATTCAAAGTGTGTGAGAGAGCCCAAATAATAGTTGTAATTTTAGTGCAGGATTTTGGCCAGCACTTTACCACCTCACTGCTAATCGCCAATTGCTTGATACAGCGTCATCATTGAATTAGCTGGGATTCTAAAAATAAATAGACAAGTAGTTAAGACAAAAATGACAGCGATTAGCTTCACCACATATTTGCTCACAGTGTGTCAGCACCCCGTTCGCAGTGCACCAGGCCGCTACCAAAAGCTAATGCCACAGTTTGGGGCTGCTGCTGTGTATTTTTTTTTCTTCTGGTAATGCTACAAATGACAAAGTATGACAAAATACTGTGAGTGTTATCATGAATGTACCTGTTACTACTTGGTCACAGCATGTATATAAAACGTTTTTGGAGGCGTTTTTATAGTGGGCTTTGTAGGCTCATTTTGTCCCATTACGTGCATTAGTGACCTAGCCAAAAAATGTGGATTGAGATATCTTAATTACAATAAATGTGTACACTTCCTGTGTTTCAAATGTACTCTTTACCAATTTTCAATACATAGGAAAATTATAAGGCAGTAAAACAATGTGGTAAAATAGGAGTCGATCTTTGTAGTCCCTAGGTCTAAATTTATATTTTTTTTTTTTTTTTTTATTTTTTTTATTTTTTATTTTTTTCTTTATTTTTTTTTTTTTTTTATTTTTTATTATTTTGTGTGTTTTTTATTTTAATTTTTATATTTTTTTTTTTCTTATATATTTTTTATTTTTTTTTTTTTTTGTTTTTTTTTTTTTTTTTTTTTTTTTTTTTTTTTTTATTTTTTTTACAGGCCTAGTAGTCACTGTAAATAATTTATGTAACAGTCATATTAAATAGTAATAAATATATAATAGTAGTTAGTAGGGATGTAAATCTCTTTGTGACGGACAGTTCGATTAGAATTTAGATATACAGGTTATGATATAATTCCAAAACAATTTATTTGAAAAACGGAACAATGCGATACAATTTGATGCAGTGTACAAACAATACTATTTTATACCATTGATTCTACAGTTAATGTGTGTTGATGTAGATATTAATCTTACACTTAAATGAATTTTATATATGATAAATTATAAATCAAAGTGGCATTCTTACAGTAGTTTTCAGTATCTTACAGCACATCATTTATCCAAGCATGCTGTGCAGCATTGGCAGGAATAAAGTCAACAGAATAACATGTCAAATGTATTTACCGTATTGTTTAGACACAGACCAAAAAAAAGACTGAATGAACATCTTTTTCTTTGATGGATCAACATTTTACATTCTATATTTTATATTTATATTTTTATACCTCTTAAATTTGGAACAGTTATATATTAACCTCTCCCATAAAAAGTGTTTTCAACACTCCAGATGCAAACTTTCAAATTTACAAAGCAGAAAAGTTACCATACCCGCCTCTGTTGGTCTGGTTGGGGAAGTTTTGCACCCTTCTGAAGTGATTCCAAACACATAACCAACTTCAAACGCCGTTCAGACGCCTCCTTGCTGGCTGTGTGCCAAAGCAGAAAGGTCAACATAATCTCCTCTGTTGGTCTGGCTGGTCAAGTCTTCTTGAAACTAATCCAAAACATTCCAGACGCATTAGCTAGTTTGTTAGCCGCTGCCAACCCCGCTAGTTCTGGCTCAACCAGCTAGCTCTGCTGCAGTCATGGTAAGATTTATGGCTGACTTGTATCAATGCAGGCGTCTTCTTCCAGTGCATCTGATTTGTTAGCTCCTTAAACCGCATAGCTGGTCAAATTAGTTTATGCTAAACATCCCTAGTGGTTAGCAAGTTGGCCACACAGTCAAGAGATCAGGAAGTTCTGGGTTCCAATCATCCTTGGGCATCCGTGTGGAGTTTGCAGGTTCTCCCGTATGTTTCCGGTTTCCCCCCCACGTTCCAAAAACATTTGTGTTATGTTAATTGGTTAACTCTAAATTGTCCACGAATGTATGAACGAGAGTGTGAATGATCGATTGTCTGCCCTGCGATTGACTGGCGACCAGTGCAGGGTGTATCCCGCCTCCCGCTCAAAGTCAGCTGGGATTGGCTCCAGCATACCCGCGACCCTAATTAGGATAAGCGATATAGAAAATGGATGGATGGACTTTGTCCAAGTTGTGTGAAATAGAGACAACATCCATGTTTTCAGGAAGCACTCGATAGCTATCTCACTTAGCTATAGTCAAAACACATTTTCAACAAACTTCAGTTACGGCCTTCAAAATATGAGTGGTGCACATCCTGTCTAATAGTGGTAAGAAAATTCTAGCAATATAAAAATGGTTTACTTTAATAAAGCTATTACAATTAAATTTGCAATCAGTGTTAAAAACTTGATAAATTCAAGATTATTGCTTTTGATATGTATTTTTGCATCACTATGCCATATATTTGATGAAAAAAATGTAATTGTCTAAAAGAAAAAAGAAATGTTAGCAAAATTTTTTATTGTGACAGGCCTAATTATGCCATATAATTAATGAAAAAATTATCAAAAAAATGTCAATATCAATTATTGATAATTTCTAAGACAATTATCGTTTAGCAAAATTTGTTATTGTGACAGGCCTAATATATAATAATAATAACTGATTAAATGGTTAATAGTTGACAGAAACAGTTGGGTGATGAGTCAGTACAGACAATGTTCTCGCAAAAAATGAAGTTAGTAAACGCAAGAGTGAATAGACAGGGCATAGTTTAGGAGGCTTCTTCCTTGTACTTTGTAAACATTGTTAACTGCTTGTACTGTGTTGTAGTGTGACAGTTTTGCTTCTGTTGCCTTTTATGCCTTGGTTCCTGTTTCCGTGCTTTTATTTTGGTAGTTCTTTGGTTTTCTGTCTGCCTGCTTTGCTTTTTTCTTATCAGTCGCACCTGTTGCTAATTTTGATTTTCCTTTCTATTTGGTTTAGGTGCGTACCTCTTAGTTTTGTCGTTGCATTGTCTTTAAGTGGATTGACCTGCCACTGCTTTGTTGTGGATTGCTGCTGCTGCACTGCAGAAATGAAATATTCTTTTGGCCTGCAACTGCATCCTCGGGGTCGTCGCCATTATGCTGAAGCTGAGACGTAACATCTTGAATGGAGTATTTTTTGGTCCAGAACAAATTTTGCTTTATTTGGTATTGAGGTATTTCTTGCCACTTTATGGTGTGTTTTTAATATTGTATGTGCACATGTCCTTTCTGCTATGACCAAATAGCATTCTTTGTTTTATTTCGGTTCAGGGATAATCTGTTATCAAATCATTTTTTCTATAGTAAATTACATTTTATTAGCTCTTATCTGCCTTCTCCAGAATGAAATGCAGTTGTATCGTTTTGAGTTGTGTCCCTTTTCTTTGTTGCCCTGCTGATATGCTCTTTAGTATTTTTCCAGGTCCTTCATGTCTTTGGGAGCGAGGACTCTGGCCTCTCATCCTCCATTTAACATGTTGTCAATTTTGCAGTTGGCACTCAACGTGACTTGGATCTTTTCCTGCTTTATCAAGTCATGTGCTTTCTTAGCAATGTCACCATTGCGTTTTGTTAGATGCTCATGTAGACGTTTGTTCCTTTCAGCTTTCCCTGTTTCAGCAGTGAGGTTTAGAACTTCCTGTTAGTGAACTTAATGATGATGACCAAACCTGCCTGTCAAAGCCTGATCCCGTCAGATCTCAGAAGCTAAGCAGGGCAGGGCCAGGTCAGTACTTGGATGGGAGACCTCAGAGGAACACCAGGTGCCACAGTGGGAGGAAATAAACTTTCCTTGTGTCCTTAGGCAAGGCACTTCTCCCACATTGCCTAGTATGAAAGTGGTGTGTGTGAGTGTCGGTCGGAGGGGCCGATGGGGCACACTGGCAGCCTCGCTTCCGTCAGTATGCCCCGGGGCAGCTGTGGCTACAAAAGTCGCTTACCATCACCAAGTGTGGAGTGAATTAATAAAGACCTCCGTGTAAGTGCTTTGAGAAGCTTTGTAAAGCGCATAACAAGTGTAAGGCATTATTATTATTATTATGACGGAATGTATGTCTACGTACGTGATATTGAAGGTGTGTTATGCCACAGAATCTTGGTCACATTCAAAATTCTATTTGTGGTACTCACATAGGATGTACTGAATGTGTATTAAATTAACGTCACACCTTTTTTGATGTACACAGTCAGCCATATAACTTTTGGCTCGTACAATCCTGCTTCTCGTAATCACTCTGCCTGAGTTTGTTTTTGAAAGCAGAAATAAACATCAAATCCCCTCTCCCCCCACTCTACTCAGCTGCACAAATATTCCCAGATGTGGAATATTCCTGTGACATCATGCTGTGAAATCTCTTGTCACCAATTTAAGGTAAGACACACCAGCCACAAGGTTCCGTGAACTGGATTTACCGCTTGGCTGGGTGTAACTGCTTGTTAAAAGTTCAGGAGTGGAACAATCTCCACTCTAGGTGAAGGCAAGAAACTGAAAATCTGCTTTGTCTAAATGTCTATTTCATGATGTACAGTAGTAAAAACCTTACATAGTCTGAATCGGATGGTTTGTTTGGACCAGATTGTGCTGGTTGTATAAAGAATGTTTAAGGGTTTGTCCAACACACACATTAACGTTCAATAGAATCAGGAAGAAGAGGCGTAGCTCATATTTTCTTTGTGCGGCCACACCAACATCCTCACAAGTCACCTTGCAGCTGGTCATACAGCTTGGCAGATAGGATGCAGACACTTCCTATCTAACCAGCAGACCCCTTTTCCTCTTCCCGAGGTGGAAGAGGCCATAGAAGCAAAGTCAGCGGAAGCCGCTACCACAAGCCGCAAACTGTTAAGTCATTGCCAGAGACTAGCTGCTACTCGCTATGTCTCAGTGTGGGGCTCCAGCTGTTGTTGAAAGGTTGAAGCCTAAGTCACTCACTCCAACATAGGACATAGTGAGTCTCAGGTAGGCTTTTTGTCTCCGAGCACAATCTGCTTGCCACGAGCCGGGCAGGTGTGTCGCTGGCAGGGACTAAACTTTGGCCCAGCGGGACAAAAGGTTAACTAGAAGGTATTTTGGTTGGGAATTTACTGCCTTTGATGAAGACACAGAAAGAGCCATGTGCTTTTGATTCTCAAATAAGAATTTAGTTAAGAAGTTGTGGTTTATGAATAAAAAAAAAGTTGAATGACTCACTTGTATTAGCTTTTGGTCAAATAAAAATCTTGATGTGATTGTTACAGGTCCCTTACATTTGTCACGCATCACTCGCTTTTGTCACGTTGCTAAATAGGACTGTGTCAGCTTGGTTTCTATTCATTCTTATTAAACTTAATTGACACTTAGAAATGCGGTGATGTAAAAGTATAATCTGGATGACATTGTGAAACATGTCTTTTTTTTGGTGATGCAAAGGAAAAGAAATTCCAGTCAGCAAATTTTAATTAGAGGACAGAAAAGTCCTTGGAAAATGTTGGCACCAAAAAGTTTAAGAACCCTTGCTTTAGATCATATGTGTCAAACCCGTGCCATGGAGGGCCAAGACACTGCAAACATACCTTGCAAAGAGCATTTTAAATTAATAGCAGTAATGAAATTATGGCATCAGCTATTCAAGATTTTAGTATTTGTAATCCATCCATCCATTTTCTTCCGCTTATCCGAGGTCGGGTCGCGGGGGCAGCAGCCTAGGCAAGGAAGCCTAGACGTCCCTCTCCCCGGCCACTTCGTCCAGCTCTTTCCGGCGGATGCCGAGGCGTTCCCAGGCGAGCTGAAAGACAGTCTCTCCAGCGTGTCCTGGGTCTTCCTCGAATAACCTCGTACCGGTTGGACGTGCCCTGAACACCTCCCCAGGGAGGCGTCCGGGAGGCATCCTAACCAGATGCCCGATCCACCTCATCTGGCTCCTCAATGCGGAGGAGCAGCGGTTCTACTCCGAGTCTCTCCCGGATGTCAGTGCTTCTCACCCTCTCTCTAAGGGAGATCCCAGCCACCCTGCGGAGAAAACTCATTTCGGCCGCTTGTACCCGCGATCTTGTCCTTTTGGTCACTACCCAAAGCTCATGACCATAGGTGAGGGTGGGAACAGAGATCTACCGGTAAATTGAGAGCTTTGCCTTTCGGCTCAGCTCTCTCTTCACCACGACAGACCGGTGTAGTGTCCGCATCACTACAGACGCTGCACCAATCTACCTGTTCATCTCACGTTCCATCCTTCCCTCACTCGTGAACAAGACCCCGAGGTGTTTAAACTCCTCCACTTGAGGCAGGACCTCATCCCCGACCCAGAGATGGCACTCCACCCTTTTCCAGGCGAGAACCGTGGACTCAGATTTGGAGGTGCTTATTCTCATCCCAGCCGCTTCACACTCAGCTGCAAACTGATCCGGTGAGAGTTGAAGGTCACTCCTCGATAAAGCCAACAGCACCACGTCATCTGCAAAAAGCAGAGACCAAATCCTGTGGCCACCAAACTGAAACCCCTTAACGCCCTGGCTGCGCCTAGAAATTCTGTCCGTGAAAGCATTTAACAGAATCGGTGACAAACGCCAGCCTTGGCGGAGTCCAACTCTTATTGGAAACGGGTCCGACTTATTGCCGGCAATGCGAACCAAAATCTGACACCGGTCATACAGGGAACAAACCGCCTGGATTAGGTGGTCCGATACCCCATATTCCTGGAGCACTCCCCACAGTATTTCCCAAGGAACACTGTCGAATGCCCTCTTAAGTCCACAATACACATGTAGACTGGTTGGGCAAACTCCCATGCACCCTCAAAGACCCTGCCAGGTATAAAGCTGGTCCACAGTTCCACGACGAAAACCACACTGGTCTATTTGTAATGTTTTGTTTTATTTCATTAATAAAGTATTAAACGGATTTAACACTTTATGAAAGGGGTACGGAATTATATTTGTTCAAGGACCAGAACTTTTTTTGGCAGACACTGACGACCAAATGGTATTGTAAAAAACACAAAAAATGTATAGTATACATTAAGAGTGTCACAAGATCTCGTGTCACAAAATATCACTACATTAAAACGTGACAGGATTTCTTGCTCAGAAAGAAATGTCTCGTGGGCATTAGGCCTGGGACGATAATTACACAATAAATTAAAATAAACTTGATCATTTTGCCGGATTTGATATACAGTGGTACCTTGACTTACGAGTGCATTAACTTACAAGTTTTTGACATACACGCCGTTACATGGACAAAATTTTGCTTTGGAATACGAGCTTTGATGTGTCTTACAAGCGTGCAAACATTTATTAAAACCCCATTCAGACAAAGACCATCTGAGGCTTAAATGCACAATTAATTTATTATAAAGGAGGCTTCATTCATTTGAAGCCTCCTTTTTCAGGGTCTGTAAACGAACACTTTTGAAACTGGGTCCCGGATTGGAAAAATTGGAGGACGCCGTTAGCATCTCCATAGCTCCATAGTTATCGCCTCCCCCAAGTTTCTATGAAAGCGCTTGCGTCATAGCTCCACCCCCTTACAGACGCACAAGAGCGAAAACTGCAAACACGGAAACAATGGCGCTGTAGAGTGTTTTTTTTACGACCCTAATGAGGATAAGCAGCATAGAACATGGATGGATGGACATAATTATTCCATCAACCTCTTTGTTCTTTCCTCCTCACCTGTTTTACAGGCAAAGTACTGCAAAGACAGCTTAACACATTTTAATGACATTAAAATTAGTACGAAAGTACAAAATCTCACTCCGATCTCTTCCACCAACATCTCCGTCTGCTCTTCAAGGTAAAGTAGACTTTAGAAAACGTTATTTCCTTTACACTTTCATGTTTTAATATAGGTTTCTCATACATTAGAGTGTGGAGACATTCTTGTCACGCTCAGGGTTTTAGTTTGCATGTCAATGGGTTTAGTTCCTATTTTTAAGCTTGTGTTCTTGTTTTCTTATTTTGTAGGTATTTCTCGCCGTCCCTTGTTTTTCATTTTCCCTAATTACTCACACCTGTGTCTTGTCCCTCACGTTTGTCGTTTGTTTGCTGTTATGGAAGGACTGCTTTAATTTCTCCCTGCCACTGGATTGATGTATTTATTAAAACACTTCTTTACCTGCATCCTGGTCCTGTCACTCGCATCTTGGGGTCGTCACCGCAATGCTTTCAACAAAACGTGACAATTCTTCTTCAAAAACGTATAAACAATTAAAATTGGTGTGGTTTTTGAGGACACTGGAACCCGTTAATAGTATTTAAGTTAAAGATCTGAGACACGAGTAAATCGAGTTACGAGCTAGGTCTCGGAACAAATTAAACTTGTAAGTCAAGGTACCACTGTACTGCCATGCACATGCGTATGTATGTATGAACAGAGCTCACTCACTGGTTTTACCACCTTGTTGCATTTATTCCATAGAATAAGGGCATGAACGGAATGAGCCCTTTTGTTAGCCATACATCTCGGTGAGTGGAGGCGTGGCCGCTAGCGTATACAAAGAGTACTGTAGAGTGTAACCTAGTAGAAATTAAATTAGCAGATTACAATACATTATATTGTTGTAGTTTGTCACAGTACTTTTGTGAAATATTAGTCTGGGCTCATTCTAGTAAACCCAAACTCACATATTGTCTCGTTTTGTGAACTGAGTGTCTTGTGACACCTCTTTTTTTTTTGCTGTTGCTTCATTGCGTTTACGCGTATGACTTGCTGTTACTCCCTGCAGAGCAGAGCAAGTACAGCACTTTTCTGTTTAAACTGAATGGTTTACCCTACCTCTCACACGAAGTCTGCTGGGACAGGCTTCAGCATACCCCGCACCCTAACGAGGATAAGCGGCATAGAAAATGGATGGATGGTATGCAATATTTGGGTGATGTTTGGCAAGCCAAATGAAACGCTTTGACAGGCCAGATGTGGCTCGCGGGGCACCTATTGAGGACCACTGCTTTGTAGCCTCAATGTGCATGTTAGGGAAAATTATTTAAATCCATTTAATAAATTCTTATTTTCTTAAAAATTCATATAAAGAGAAATTAAACTTCTTCCATGAGAGTGGGGCTGTCTTCAACTAAGGATTTACATGGTCAAATCTGATTTGCTAGATTTTGTCCATAGTCGACTAATCGTTGAATGTTGGGGTTTTTTTAGAGCACGACTAATTGTGACTTTTTCCACCTCAAAGAAAAAGGCTGAAACACTCAGATAAACATGCTCGGTGTGCAACAACAGTGCCTTTGTTTAATGATAGAAAGCAACCTTAGCAAAACAGAAAGATGGTCACTTTCGTGCACATACAATAGGAACAACTTGAACTTGAAAACTCTGTCAGCAACTAATTTATTGGATTAAAATGAAATTGCCTGAGCAACCTCACCCATTTTTAATGATATGCGATATTGATTGCTGTCGGGTATATGCAAGATGCTACTGATATATTCCGATCTGATTTTAAGGATTGCTATCAGCTGCCGATCCGCTGTATTTTTAAGATCGGAACAGCTCTAGCAGTTGTGTCACGTTTCGGTTGGCAGAAGACTGAGTTTACCCCCAGAATGCAAAGACATAGCCGGGTGTGCCAAAAATAAAGCTATTTAGTAAACTAAACAGGTACTCACAGTCCAGCAGGTTTCAAAAACAAAAAGCGACAGAGGTACAAAACTCTGTGAATGCAAACAATGTCTTTGGGGTATCACCATGGAAGAAGAAACGCTACGTCACAGCGCCAACAGGAAGATAGAAACAACCATTGAAGTCAATGAACCAGCACTGTCCCTGTGCTGGTGCCGAGCTTGTCAATCCCACTAATTGTGATGAAGGACAGGTGTGTGCAATTCCACCCCTGCAAGGTAGCTGCAACCAGGATCTTGGAGGAAGTGCAGCCTGGCAAAATAAGAGTGTAGGACAGGAAATAATATCTCCTGTACTGCGGAGCATGACAAGTGGTGCTGCACACCTCTGGCCTCTAAAACCCACACACTAAATAGCAGCTTGGAACATACTCCGCAGTATTTTGCATGGCCATCTTTTCATTCAATTTTATTTTTTAATGGACTTTTATTTTTAGGGACCAGACTCACAGAGGTTTGTTACAAAAGCCAAACAATATTGTTGGTCATATCGTGTAATGAAAACGTAAATTCATCAATGCTTTGTTGGACTATTTTTAATGCTTTGAAGAGCTATTTTAATAACATATTCAGTTACACAAATTATTGTTTGTCACAGAAGTTTATTATTTAAAAAAAAGGATTGGTACCGGATCAGATTTGATCGGCAGGACTATAAAAAAATCAGATCCGACCTGATACCAAAACATGTAGATCGGGACGTCTGTACCATTATGAGGCAATAAGTTTGCTGATGTTGACGGTCGTCCTTTATAACTGCTTTGTAAATGTGCAGTGTGCTTTTTAGTGTAAGTTTAGTTTAGTTTAGTAATGTGCATCACCATTGATGTAGTACTGTTCTTCATTTGACAATGCAAACATTGCACCGCGTCATCTTATGATTCCAAACCATGGGCAGCTTTTGTCGTTTCTTTTTGGCCTTTTTCTCTCTTTTATCCTCGTTGTATTTTTTCCTTTGAGCCTCCTGTCTCCATCTCCATGCACCGCGGCACTGCTGGAAACATTTTCCACGTATTTTAAGTTCCGGTCATTTTATACAGCGTGTAAATAGCAGATTTCCAACACAGAATCTTTTAGAATTTACATGTGATTTTCAAAAACCTTGACACATTTCCACCAATATTATCCATGAAAAAAACTGTAAAAACAACAAACCGACCAGACTTTTGGTGAAAGAACTATCTAATAGTGAGGTTTTCCGATTCCCCAGAATTCTGTTTTCGATGTATGTTATTTTGATGTTATGGAAAATGAAAAAAAAAAAAAAAAGGAGCTAGTAAAACTGAAACTCTTCCTTGATTTCTCAGTGAAAAATGCCTGAATCTTACTGATTATTAGCCCCCCGGCTTGGTGCCTCTGTGCTGGAGTCATCCCCAGTAAACGAGAGGGTTATTTCCCTATGTCTTTGGGCTGGGGGAAGGGTCCTGACTGTGGTTTGTGCGTACGCGCAGAACTGCAGTTCAGAGTACCTTGCCTTCTTGGAGTCTATCTGAGGGGTTCTGGAGAGCACCCCAGCTGGTGACTCCATAGTTCTACTGGGAGACTTCAACGCCCATGTGGGCAATGACAGTGTGACTTGGAGGGCGAGGAGGGAGGAACGGCTTCCCTGACCTGAACCCGTGTGATGTGTTGTTGCTGGACTTCTGTGCAAATCACAGTTTGTCCATAACAAACACCATTTTCGAACATAAGGATGTCCACAAGTGCACTTGGCACCAGGACACCCTAGATCGCAGGTCTATGATCGACTTTGTGGTCGTATCATCAGACCAGCGTCAGCATGTTCTGGACACGCGGGTGAAGAGAGGGGCTGAGCTGTCAACTGACCACCACCTGGTGATGAGTTGGATTAGATGGCGGGGAAGGATGCCGGACAGACCTGGCAGACCCAAACGCGTAGTGAGGGTGTGCTGGGAACGTCTGGCAGAATCTC
>QODF01000023.1:1954325-2217327 GCA_024372805.1 Oostethus manadensis | reverse complement strand
CTTTCTCCTGCTTGTCCATACGTCCTGTTAGATCCTGCAAAAAAGTACAATTTTGAAAGTGATTCTGGAGTACTTTTTGTCCTGGTATGCAAATGAAGTATCAATGTGCAATTAGTTTTTTCCTCAAAGGGGTTATGGAGACTAAAATGTAGAGCAATTGGCACCAAACACTCATTGCTTCTCAATCCCACTGACATGCCTTCCATAGAGGAAGCAGAGTCTGAGGATACGTACGTGGACAGTTCTATCACCGTGGCTGAGGTAATTGGGGTAGTCAAATCACTCCCCAGTGGCAAGGCTCCGGGGGTAGACGAGTTCCGCTCAGAATTTCTCAAGGCTCTGGATGTTGGAGGACTGTGTTGGTTGACACGCCTCTACAACATTGCATGGAAGTCAGGAACAGTACCTCTGGACTGGCAGACCGGGGTGGTGGTCCCCATTTTTAAAAAGGGTGACCGGAGGGTGTGTTCCAACTATAGGGGGATCACACTCCTCAGCCTTCCTGGGAAAGTCTACTCCAGGGTGCTGGAGAGAAGGGTACGACCGTTAGTCGAACCTCAGTTACAGGAGCTGCAATGTGGTTTTCGTCCCGGTCGCGGAACACTGGACCAGCTCTTCACCCTTGCAAGGGTACTGGAGGGTATGTGGGAGTTTGCCCAACCGGTTTACATGTGCTTTGTAGACATGGAAAAGGCATTCGACCGTGTCCCTCGCGGTGTCCTGTGGGGGGTGCTCCGGGAGTATGGGATTGGTGGCCCGCTAGTACGTGCCATCCGATGCAGGAGCCTGGTTCGCATTGCCAGCAGTAAGTCAAGCTTGTTTCCAGTGAACGTTGGCCCCCGCCAAGGCTGCCCTTTGTCACCGATTCTGTTCATAATCATTCATGGACAAAATTTCTAGGCACAGTCAAAGTGTTGAGGGAGTCCAGCTTGGTGACCTTAGGATCTTGTCTCTGCTATTTGCAGACGATGTGGTCCTTATGGCCTCATCAGGCTGTGACCTTCAGCGTTTACTGGAGCGGTTTGCAGCTGAGTTGAAGCCCCGGGGATGCTGGA
Organism: Oostethus manadensis; assembly: GCA_024372805.1. Lineage (NCBI taxonomy): Eukaryota > Metazoa > Chordata > Actinopteri > Syngnathiformes > Syngnathidae > Oostethus > Oostethus manadensis. The sequence goes on along the minus strand of QODF01000023.1, from coordinate 2,216,272 downwards.
GGGACTATGTCTCACAGCTGGCCTGGGAACACCTTGGTGTCCTCCCGGTGGAGCTGGAAGAGGTTGCCAGGGACAGGGAAGTCCTGACTTCCCTACTAAAACTGCTGCCCCCGCGACCCGGACCCGGATAAGCGGAGGAAAATGGAATGGAATGAAATGTTCTAGTTTGATGTTCAACTGGATCAGTTAAAATGCCAAAATACACCCAATGTTGAATGTTTGAGTGCTTATCCAGTGTTAGACCCAATTCTCACACCCTGATAATTTCATTAGTGACTGTGTGTTTGTGCTTATTACGCAGGGTTGTCAAAGAAGAAATTTCCGATGACAACGCCAAGCTTCCATGCTTTAATGGGAGAGTGGTGTCCTGGGTAAGTGAGTAAATGATGCATGTGTGCACTTTTAGATCATGCAAATGTGACCGCCTCCACAGAGCTTTTTCAAACACTCTTCAGCTTGAGCTCATGATCAGACATTTACTATTATATATGTCTATTTTATCTTTTAGACCACCATTGAAACACTAAAAAATACATTCAGTCAATTTGACCACTAAACCAAGATCTCTTACCTCCAGTAGAACCGACAGTATTTGTCACTCTGTTGACATCAGTAGCTTCATAGTGTTCTGTAATTATCACAGTGTCCCCAGGGGTCAATAAAAGATGTCAACTTAAATCAAGCTGCCATGTTAGCAGAGGATTTACATTTTAACTGATATACTCATTCAGGACCAAAGACAGAGATTAAAGCTCTGGCCTGAAATATTGATGAGAAAGATCGTACAGCAAACTGCACTTTTAACTGAGTGTTTTTTGTACAGCATAAACATGTGTTATGAGGCTTTGCCTTGTGCTCTCGGCAGTCTCACAACTATTTTGTATTTTATCACATGGTACTGAAAAATTAGTCAAATTAATAGAGTCGCTTCCAGTAATTACCATCTACTCAAGCTTTGCATGCAGCAACAAGTCATTGCTTATTCTGGCCTAACTATAAAATAAAATATTTTTAAAACACATTTCACATTATGAATAGTGGTTATTTTATCATCTGCCTTAAGGCTTGCTGTACAAAGTAAGTATTGAAACAGTGTTGAATAAGCTGTTGATTACACAAATGTGTCAAAGTGACCAAACACCACTAATTTAGTGCATTAAATTAATTGTTTCCACTTACATAATACACAGCAGCAGTTGTTATGATGCATTTGTTGTCTGTTGGAGTTGGTGGAGCTGTCGGTTAAAAATAAACTACGCTGGAACCAGAATTTTGTTCTCAAATTTCACATTCTTCATCTGTTGCAAAAGGTCAGACGAAACCGAAATGTCTAAAACCGAAGCAATTTTTTTTCCAAGAAAATAATGTAAATCCATTTCATCCAATTTGCATGTAACGATGTATTTTAAGCGGAGAGGGACATTAGACGGGAACATTTCTGTAGTTACACATTTGTGTTGTTTTAAGCCATTGATGTACATGCAAAATAAATAAACATGCACTGAATTTGCAAACAAACAAGAGTTGTTGTGTTATAACGTTGTGTCTTGAAATAAACATTAGTTATTTTAGTGTGCAGCAAAGTTTGTAAGGGTACTGCACATAATGGTAACAGCAACATGAGATGTGTCCTGGCTAGTACACTGATATGATGTATGAATTCAGAGTTGTCAGGGCAAAGCAATGACAGAAACATTGTCTGTCTTAAAAGCCAGTGGACGATTACAATGTTACTTTTGTGTTGTAGCATGGTTTTGCCTGTGTATTGTAAAAAAAACATATTTGATAAAAACATATATAATACACTGCGATTGACTGGCGACCAGTCCAGGGTGTACTCCGCCTCCCGCCCAAAGTCAGTTGGGATAGGCTCTAGCATACCCGCGACCCCAATGAGGATAAGCGGTATAGAAAATGAATGAATTGATATATAATGCAATTTTATTTGCATTGTAATAACAGGAAAAATCATGTTTTGCGCCGTTGGAGCTGTCAGTTAAAAATAAATTACGCTGGAACCAGAATTTTGTTCTCAAATTTCACATTCTTTCATTCATTTAGGGTTACTTTTCCTTAATTGAAGATGATTTGTTGCCAAAGACGCAATATGGCAACAAATCAATACGGCATGTTTTGCCATGAGTTATTTTTAAAAATCAGTCGTGTTTCTCACTTCAAGTCTCTGCCTTTCTTTTGATCTCAGTTGCAAAATACGTGCCAGCATTTTGATAAAGCAGCAGTATTGAATTAAAGAAATAACTCATGGCAAAAATGAAGATGGTGCCCATATTGATCTCACTGCCACATTGTGTCTTTGAGAACCATCGCATCTTCAGTGAAAGTAACCTTACATGTCAAATGTTCTTGTAGCTTACTGATTCTGAATTACTTTCTCTCATGCCCCAATGGGGGACAGAAATGTTTTAACGCCCCACTCCCCATTTTGAAATACTATTCAGAAATGGATATCTCGGTAATATCTATATATATTTATCGTTACTTTACCGACTCAAAACAGAAACATGGAAAAAACAACAAAATGGAGAGCTTTGAAGCATACGAGCTTATGAGTCAAACTGAATGTTTAGATCGATACATTTGTACATGTTGTTACATGTAGAAGCACTGATTTATCCCTTTCTTTCATCCCATTGACTTCTATTTGTCATTTATAGGCATTTATTATTGTCTTATGCAAGTAACTTTCTGTTAACATTTTTGAGACTTATGGCGCAACTGTTAGTAAAGAACTTCGGAGTCAACTGCAGATTACGTCAGCGACGTGCAATAGAGGTGCCTTTATTGTTTCTATGTATTAGCAAGCAGCTAAAAAGGATGGTTTGTGAAAGAAAAACATTAAGAACAAATGACAAGACGCACACCATATTGCATGCTAACTGGACCAATGGCTTAAAGCAGTGTTTTTCAACCAACGTGCCGTGGCACACTACTGTGCCGTGGCGTAGTGTCTGGTGTGCCGTGGGAAATCATCCACTTTCACCTAATCGGTGTATAAATATTTGTTGAAAATGAGTCCGCCAATAATGTGCCATTGCTGAGGGTCTGTGCTGTCCAATGATTGGCAGAGTAATAAGATAAATAGCAGTAGGTGGCAACACTTTATATTGACTTTATATTGTTTCTATAGGCTACAGAGTAAAAAGTGTGCCTTGGCTCAAGAAAGGTTGAAAAACACTGGCTTAGAGCACCTGCTGAGATGGATATGCCTTCTGCTCTAGATTGCATTCCCTCATGATTGATCTCATTCACATTCACTCGCTCATAATCTGAATCCTTCATTGTTTTCTAAATCCACATTTCTCTCCTTCTCATAGTTGGTGCTAGCAGAGAGCACTCATTCTGATGGAGGATCCCAGTGCACAGAGAGCCATCCGGAGCTTCCACCTCCTCTTGAGAGAACAGGCGGGATCGGTGACTCCCGGCCCCCTTCCTTCCAGTCAGTAGGCCAATCACTGCTTGTCATGTATGCACAATTAAACACACACACACACACACACACACACACACACACACACGTTGGCAGATGAATTCATGCTTGCAATGCCGGGTGACCTTTTTACCATGAAGCGTGCGCATTTGAGCTCAGCGCAGAGATTCATTATAGGCTTTGTTGGCTGTGAACCTGGTGTGCACATTTGTGTGAATATGTCATGTATGCGCTAAAGTATAGAAATATTCTCCAAGGTAACTATTGTTCTTCCCCTTGCTCACCATGGAGTAAGCTAGTCTGCTCATAAATGTAAACATGATGGGCATGCCGCCTTGAAATAGACTTTGTAGCAACTAACCCTCATTGAGAAGCAGTAGCCACTAAGATATCAGGCACCCATATGTAACTAATTAATGTAGGAATATTTCCTTAACAGCCTGATGCTCATTACATGGAGAATATCATGCTTCTGGTTAAAGGAGAAGGTTCAAGCTTAAAATAACTTGAAGGACTGTGGGTATTGGGGGTGAGGGTTGTTGTCATTGCACGGCCAAAGCAATATGGCCAAGGCTCTATATTGAGAACTGTCATGTCTCAGTGTACCTCTTTATCCAACATTTGACATCTCAGCTCGAGTTTGCCCTCTATGGGCAGTTCCCTGCTGCTGGTCTGACAGCTGCCCTGATGATTTTATTGTTCCCACCTAGCTCTAGCCAGGTCTTCTGCCACCTTGTGGTGCAAATCGACAGTGCGCCGACCTTCATATTGTTATTCCCCTGCCCTTCCCTTTCCCCCTAGCTCATCCTTTCTCTTTTTCTCCTTGAGTCAGACAGGCAAGCCTTTCTCTCAGAGACGCCGCGTGGTGAATTCCCCACAGTGAACCTCCTCCCTTTCTGAGATGAATCCACTTTTCCAGTCTTTACCGCTGTCCCTAAATAGCTGGAATATTATTACCACTTCATTTTCCTTTTGTGCTTTATTCATGCAGTTTGTGTGTTTTTTGGTGTGAATAGCTCTATTTGATGAGCTTGCAGAGTAGGTGTTTGGGCTGAGAATGGACACAACTGATGTGTCTCTACTCAGTAATCCGGATTAACAGACATTAAAAGCAACCATCTCCATTTCCCAAGAGGGAGGGGGCGGACATTGGCAGCAAAGGGGCTGGTGGATTTAAAAGGGGGGTGGGCATTTGTTCACAGCTGCAGTTTAGCCTTGAATAATCTACTCGTGAATCAAGAACCAGTGACAGCCTCTTGGGCAGGCAGACACCAACAGCTATCACCCCCAACGATAATTGTTCAGTGTAGAAAAGCATGCACATATTGGAACTTAGTTTCATTTGCACACACACAGACACACGGTTGCGAACATGAACATTACTAATAACTGTAAGCATTCCACACTAACCAGCTTTCCTTGCAGAGTGTTAACGTAGTATTCTGATCATTGGCTGATTGTGGTTGCATCTTTCCTTCTGTTTATGCACAGTGTGCTCATTAATGTATGAGCATGGGCATCCATTATGGATGCTTCTAGAAGAAACATGTTTACCAAAGTGTGTGTGACAGACAGACACTAAACTGACAATGTTGAGTTCTCACCAGGATCAGGTTTCGTAAAATCTCTTGACCCATCAGTGCCTGCGGCAAAAGTGTCTCCAGCCCTCTGACAGACTATAAATCTGCCCTCTAGGCCTTCCAAACAGCCTCAGACTCCTCCCAGACACCAAGTACACTAGCCTGCTTATTGCTCAGCACACACCTGATCTGCCACTGCACACCATCATCGTCATTCTCTCCTCTGTGTCGTGCTTGAAATCATGCTGTAAGCACCATCTGGGCTTTCAATAGAGCTCATTAATGCCAGCATTGTCCAGAGTGCAGAGTCCAGCAGAGTCCAGAGTGTCCAGAGTGCAGAACACTGTCTGTTCCTGTCTGGTCATTAACATAGAGAGTGCGAGCTCATTTTGTGGCCAATGGTTAACCACAGCAATGACCACGGCATCGGCCACGGCATTGCCCACCACTACGGGGCGTTCACCGTGGCCGAGCCATTCACACAGTGGTTAAAATTAGTGACACATTTTTACTGGCATTTTGTCATGATCTGTATGTTGGTCTTCATGACAGTTTTGCTTTTGTTCCCTTTTTTGCCTCAGTTCCTGTTTCCGCACTGTTATTTTGACAGGTTTTCCAGTTTTTCTTGCTTTGTGTCTGCCTGTTTAGCATTTCTCAATTAGTCGCACCTGTTGCTAATTTTAGTTTCCCTTCTATGTAGTTCAGGTGCGTTCCTGTGTTTTGTGGTTGCATTATTTTGTGTTTGTATTTTGGGTATGTTTTGTAGTTGTGTCGTGGTCCTGCCACTGCACAGCAGCAATTATTATTAAAGAAAGATTTTTTCTCTGACCTGCCACGGCGTCTTGCTCTCCTCATCCTCGGGGTCGTCGCCACCATGCCAAGACGTAGCCGAAGATGTGACACATTTACTTGACTGTATTACTTTACTTGTGCAGTAATTCCATTACGCTTTTATTTTTCATCCTCTAACCATTTCATTATCTTTATTATTTGCATGCTTGATTTGATACAGGACTTGGTTGTGTCAGGGGGCATAGTGTAAGAACGGAAAACACATACAAATACTATATATGTATATAGTGTGTATATATATATATATATATATATATATATATAAGGATCTTCCATTGGGCGTGAATAACTATTTCAATAATGTTCAAAACAGTTTTGGTCATCCAACTTATTGCTCACAGAAAGCAGTATTTTGGTCATTGTCCTGAATTGATTCGCCTTTAAGGGCACATTAATACTGTATTTTATTCACAGACAGATTGAAAGAATTGTGTTTTAATATCCATTTACAGATATCCATTCATCCATCCATTTTTACAAAGTAATACATAAAAGTACGTTAATTGTTTTTTCCAACATGCCATGTTTAGCAAAATGTGTCTTTAAACAGATTCCTTTCTAGTAAGGAAATTGGAAGATGCAAAGCACTTTAGTGATTTGCCTGTTGTACAGTACCACCCAGAAAATTTGAATATCCTGAAAAGGTTGTTGTATTTCTGAAATTCAACTTAAAAGGTGAATTTGACATACTGTATTATATAATCAAAAAATATGCAAATCAATATATTTTAAGGTTTTTTTTCTTCAGATTTTGCTGAGGTCATGTTTTCTGAGTTTGTGGGTTTGTGGTTTTTATAAGATGAAAATCTTAATCTGCAAAGTTACAACAAGGAACTGCTTGAGATGTAAATTTGCATGTAAGGGCTCAATAACATTTGTTGTTTTCAGCTTTTATGTCAAATTGCCAAAATAAAACAACATTTATATATTCTAATTATATTCTAATTTTTCAGGTAGTACTGTACTGTACATTTTTACAGTAAATTACTGGCTAATAATTGCATTACATTAGCAGTAACATTACAGTAATTTGCTGTAAAGGATCACCACAGTATTATTGTATTTTCACAGCTAAGATTGTACAGTTAATTACAATACAGTTACCATTATTTGCTGTAATTTCACACCTGTTAATTACAGTGTTGTAAGTGCAGAATTACAGTGCCTTGTTGTACATAAATCAGAGTAAATGGCCCTACAGCTTTACATATTTCCTGAAAGTAATGCAAATATTAGCCAGGAATTAACTGTCAGATTACAAAGATGTACATTTTACATGTTAACTGTGAACTTACTACACTATTTAATGAGTAAAAAACAATGACAACAATGCTGAATTTAACATTTTTATTGCTGTTCAAAAAAACAGGTTTTGAGAATATACAACTTTATTACAACAAATGAAATGAAAAAATAAAATCAATATCCTCCATGTACAGTACTGCACATTTTCTTGTGCTTCAAACAAGATAATAGATGGGCAATAAACAAGAAGAACATTGAAAATACCCACTGTATTCTGTACTTGAACAACTACTAAACAGACAGCTCTCGTGGTATTGCAGTACCAACAAGACGTATGACCAACTGAGCTCAAGGATGCAGGAAAGGTCTCGGTGAGCTTGTTGCTTGAAGACGTAGTGAAATGGAGAAAGCAGTGAACGAGTGGAATGAAGGTAAATCAAATTGAATAAACTTCATTTAGTTTGTTACTAGCTGTAACAGTAGTCAGTGACACAATATTTGTTTAACTACAAAAGTAGAAGAAATTAAATGGTAATGATAACAGGCTACAATTGAATGTTATTGTGTGATATTTTTGTGTTGTGATATTTATTCTCTATGCATTTACAGATGAAATGGAGCATAAGGACTTGTCTGAACCTCACAAGGTCATAATTCACTTAGAAGACATGTTTCTGGCTGGGTTGGACAATGTGGATGTAGACACAAAGCCCTAACGCCTCATTGACTTTTTGTAAAACCCAAACCACTATGGGTGTTTTTGGTTTGTATATTTTTGCTTTGTATTTAGTTTACTGACACTTTTATTAAAAAACATTCAACCTCATATTGACTGTTTATTTACATAATAGCAGTGTAGAACTATACCACTCCACCATATGTCATCAGCCTTACTTTATTATATTACCCTGAACTTTAAAATGCAGTGGAAATGAAAAGCACACGGGGCCACCACAACCTTTTAGTTCCAGAAACTATAGCTCCTGGGAACGAAAAGTTCCTGAAGTCAACAAACTTACAAAGAGGGAAAATCATCACTTGTGAGTTGATGCGTCTGGCACATCTCCTCTTGGACTTGGAGCCTTTTTCTGTGTTGATGTCCAAGACGCATCTATAAACAAGAAGTCAAGACAACAGCATTACGCTTTGGTCCATGTGAACTTAAGAGTATGTCTTTCTTGAAAGAGAAAAGATATGGAGTGAGGGCTTTTCTAGCGGAAGACATTTTACACTTCCCTGCTATTTAAGTTATAAGTTGATGTTAGTTGGAAGCTCAAAACAATGTTAACAGTACTTTTTGATGAACTCTAGGATACATGACCCATCCACAGGATACTGAATACGTAGTAGCTTGCACACACTGCAGCTACACCGTGAACAAAGTTCAGGTGTGGACCCATGACTCCTTGTCTCAGTCCAAAGCAAATGGCTTCATGATATCACCTGAAATGAACCTTTTTTTTAATGAAAGGCAGTGTATGGTTTGTTTCTAGCAGCTCGAAGTATCAACATGAAATCCAGGCATTAAGACTACCTTGGACAACCAGGCAAGGTGTGCTTGTTCGCTACCGTGTAGTCTGCACATCAGCAGCTGTAGCACACGGCTGTACAAACACATAAACATGACATCAACTCCTTTGGAATATCAGAATACAATGCAATTGTCTAAAGTAATCACAACTTGTTTTTTCTATTTTGATAACTTACATCATTCTTGAGTTTGACTGTTGTCTTGGCTCCTTACTGTATTCCCACAGCAGCAGGAGGACACATGGAGCCTGAATTTACGCTTCAGGATCAAAATTGTCAGGAGCTCCTTGATCCCATGATGATGGTCATGGTGCTGGAAGAGCCGTAGAATTGTACTGCCTTTGTTGTTTAGGGCCTCTTGGAACCTGATAACTATATAGTAGAACATTGTTGAATAATTCAGAATGTAGTTGCTAAGCACCATATTTCAAATGTATAGTTCTGGATGGTATATCAGCATAGCCCTCTGCATACTACACTACCCACCCAAAAATGTTCTTTACTGTCCAATCGGACCAGTAGGTCTTAAACGAGAGCAGGTTACATAGAGCGGTATAGAAACTGGCAACACTCGACACCAAATGCAATTCTAAAATTGCTTAACAAAAAAGGAAAGTCACATGTTTACATCAGCTTATTTCAACAACTTTGACACTATCCAGCTAAATAATTCATATCATTCATCAATGATAACTTCCTAGTGTTAGCAACGATGCTAACCTTAGCTACATAGCACCTAGCTTAGCGCCTCTCCCACACACAATGCAAATAGCTGCTTAGCTAACACTAGCAGGAAATAATATTACTGTTAACACGCTAATGTTACTATTAGCTGGCAGATAAAAACCAACATAACACGCTTGGTTAATTTCACGCTTACAGTGTTTACCCATTTACAATAAAAAATGACATTACCTTTTCACCATATCTGTCCGGCCACTCATTTTAACCACTGTGTGAATAGCTCGGCCACGGTGAACGCCCCCTGGTGGTGGCCATTGCAGTGGTCTGTGGTTAAAATAATTGAGAATGAGGAATTAAGACAAGAATGAACTACTGTGAGGATAAAAAATAAAAGAGTAATGGAATCACTGCACAAGTAAAGTAATACAGTCAAGTAAATGCCAATAAAAAGGTGTCCGACCACTCATTTTAACCCCTGTGTGAATGGCTCGGCCACGGTGAACGCCCCCTGGTGGTGGCTGGTGCCGCAACCGTTGCCGTGGTCTGTGGCCGATGACGTGGTCATTGCTGTGGTTAACCGTTGGCCACAAAATGAGCTTGCCCACGTTGCATTAACAACCACATATCCTAAAACGTTGGCTGGAGGTACTACATTTGAAAGGCCTAATATGAGCAGAAAAAATAACAAACTGTGGCAGGTGCTTGTGAAGGTCAGAGCTTTTACCGCCTCTTTTACTTATGTGACTGAATTTTTCCTGATTTTAGTGCCAACGCGGTGAGCAGTCGTGACGGCTTAGACACTGAGACGGGAACAGAGTCTCTGCTCAGCCACCGCCGAGAGCGTGAAAGAGAGCGCACTCGAAGGAGAGCTAGAGAAACAGAACGTAAGTATGACTGTTAAGGAAAGTTCAGTTATTTGACGTTTCACTTCCTCTTGCTCAACAGGTTGATTCCATCTGCAGCTCCAAATTTGCTCCTTCATAGGCTCTGTGGTTCTATTTTGCAGTCAACAGCACATATGTTTTAAGCATAATAGTACTGCTCTTGTTATTACACCAAGTGAAATAATAATTTATTGATGCCAGATACTGCACAGCAAACACAGTGCAGTGTCTCACTGGCTTCCTTCCTGCATCACAGCCCATCTGGCTGACTCATTAATTTGTGCAATGCACCTCTTATGCCAAGATCAGGACAGGTTATAGCTATTGAAAATAAATTGATCACTGCTCACTTGTCATCATGTTTAGCCTTTGAGCGTCTTGTGATTGCACTTTTGATTTCCAGACATGATGTAGCACCTTCAAATACATGATGATAAATGATGAATGCCATCTCATCATATGTTGATTTGTAGCTTACTTTTTGTATGTACTGTATGTGTTTGTTCTAAAAGTAAAGTTAAGAATCTATTTTTTACACACTAAAAAATGATCATGACTGGAAAAATGTTTTCTGATCGTTATATATACTTTGCAGCATTGCTTACAAACACTGTTGTGTTTCATGTACAGTATTGTTACCACAGAGCTTGTGTGTGTTTACACTAAGTTATGCTCTTTTATCTTTTCTCTATTTTTTTATCTTCATATTATTGTGTTCAACAAAAACACATGCACACCCAGCTGCCTGCTTTTTTGGTCACCAATTAAAGTAAGCAGGCGGGGAGTTGGTTGTGTACAATGTTCCAGCAGCAATTGTGCAGTTCATTAATCCAACAGTCAAGTTTACTCAATATCATCAAATTTATTTTATTTGCTGGCTGGAGGCAACCATAGTCTCATGGCCTGGATGTAAAGACATAACAAAGACAGAATAATAAGCCTTGCTGCCTGCAGCATCAGTGTCAGGAATTTCCCAGTCACCTTATACTGTACAGTGGCTCCAAGTGATTCTGTCAAAGAGTCAGTATTGTTTTAGAGTGATTGGTTAAACTTGTTTGCCACTGGAAATGTATCGCTTGTTAAGTGTCTGCCTGTGCAATAGCATTTTGGGACAAATAGTGCAGCCTTAACTCTTGGAAGGCTGAACAGACCCTGATAGTCGCTGGAGTTCATTAGAAGAATTTGATTTCTTCCAGTGCCAGCGGGTGCTGCATTGGTGAAAGACGAGTATGATGAAATATACAGTGTAGACATTTGATTTTTGTGTATAATTAATAGCTTTTGCATGCTTGTGATCAGCCAAAACATATAACAAATATTTTTCAGTTGAATGCAGCCCAAAGCATGCATGTGTCCAATTACGGGATGCCGTTTGTACCTGAGGCACTGATGAGTGACAACAGCACCTTATCTGAAATTCAATCTTACCTCTCAGTGCTATGATTGGTCAAAGGCAGATTAGCAGTCATCTTATAGTTGCGTGCAATGAGAGGGACCAAGCAGGCTTCACTTTGTCCTGACTCTCAGCGTCTCAGTGAGTTGGATAAACTAGGCTGAATGTTGGGCTGTGGTAAGATATTTTGGTGTTCTCGTATTACAGAATGAGCATTTGACTTGTGACTGGCATTTATATATGTTGTCTGGTGCACGTACTAGATGCTTTTACTGTGTCTTTTTCATCTTACGATGCAATTTTACAAGTTGGTCCATGCAAAAACCTTGTTGTATCTATTAATTTGAAATATCCAATATTAGAAACAATGAATACTTACCATACACACAGCCTGTTTCCGTCAGCCTGAGTTGGCTGCATCTAGTTCATTATTGCTCTATTACATTTGTCGTGTGGTGCTTCTTTTATTGTAGACAAGCTGTTACTCTTCACATAGAGGGATAGTATCGGGACTGACTGTCTGGAATGGCAGCCATCCATTTGTGGGAGCAAATAAGCAAAAGTCAACTCTAACAGTGGATCAGTGTTCAGTGTTAATGTGCAGCTGCTTCGTTTTCTGAAAGGCACCTTGTTGGGGGCGGAGTTAGCCATGGGAATGTCCACTTTGCTGGAATGTTTTGCAGGAGCTTGGCAGATGCGCTCTCTGCCGCACCCTGTTCGCCTTACCAGACCTTTCAAGCCAAAGCGCTGTTATCCAGAGGCGCAGCGGCACCGATGGCTGTGTATGTATGCTGGTTGTGATTTTATGAAGCTATCATCTCTCTTCTACTAGTAACCACAAGCCAAAATCAATGTTGTTGTTTTTTTTACATTCAATTGAGTTTGCTAGAACTCATAAAAATACCCCAGCCTGTAAGCGGTGCCATTTACTCTTTTTGTTTATAATTTAGATTTTTTTTTTACCGTGAACTAACAATGTAATTTACATCTCTCAGACCTTGTCGTTTACAATTGTGCATTATCGTGTCTGTTATTGCAGAATGTAGCTAATGCACCTAATGTCATGGCTTTCCTCCCCTTCTTGGTTTCACCGTCAACATCTGACTCTTATCTGCTCTGCATTCTCCTCTCAGTCCCTCGCTTCAACGGTCACTCTAAATCGGAGCGCACCGCAAGGGACTCGGCCATGGGTTACGACAGCACCTCCGTGATGAGCAGTGAGCTAGAGTCAAGTTCGTTTGTCGACAGCGAGGAAGACGAAGACGCAAGCAGGTAATGTCATCTGCATGTCACTGCATTCTGCTGTAGATGTTCCTGGAACTATAAAATACATCATATATTTGTGGCTTCTAAGTTCCGTAAAGGAACATGACAAGGATGAGCATGAAAGCTTTGTTACAAAGAAACAACGCACCTTTCTTAATATTTATGTAAAATATTTATTTATGCATTTATTGTTCACATTGTGTCACTGACTTAGAAGTTGTTCTTGGCTAACTTTACTGTTTCAATATTTTTGCATGTTTCTGTTATATTTACATAAAAACATTGTTATCCTAGCACAGTAAATGCCTTTTAATTGGCCCCTTTTCTATTATTAATTAAGTTGTGTTAGTTCATGTTCTTTCCCTCACATTACAGTACAGGATGAATTACTAATGTAATGGCAGTGGTAGTGCATATAAAGTTACTTACATATCATATCATACTTACTTACATAACCCACCTGATCCAGCCGGGCCCTAGGTTGAACCAGGGTCAGCAGAATGAGAGTCAAAAGTGCTCGGCCTTAGGGTAAAAGCTCAACCTGTCAAGTCCATGTCCAGCGCAACTCTTAAGGCATCGAGGTTTACTCGCACAGTCATCACTGCTGGCATATTTTGTGTATAAATGTATGAATTATTAAATGTATACATACTGAATTATTTGCCGTTCACTGTTTGGCATCCTATATTTCTACTGAAGTCATTTTGGGTTTTTTTTAGACTCAGTAGCTCCACAGAACACAGTACTTCCTCACAGCTGATGCGCAGGCACAAGCTCCGCCGGCGGAGGCACAAGGTGGCCAAAATAGATCGGGTGAGCGCCTCCAAGACACATTAGTACTCAAATTGAGTTTGACACTGAGGGTGGGAGACAAATGAGCAGCCTTAATAATATTGACTGCATGCCACATTTAGTTGTTTTCCATGTGCATCATGTGTTTTGCCTTTCCAGTCTTCATCCTTCAGCAGTATCACAGACTCCACCATGAGCCTCAACATCATCACTGTTACACTAAACATGGGTAAGTCTTCAATATCATGGTTTTGTAACTTCCATAGCCTGATATTATAGATATTTAGAATTAATGTATATAGTCACAGCATGTATGTAAAACCATTGGGCCAAAAAGGCCCAATAGGACTCCTTCTTCAGCTTGACAGCATCCTTCACCATTTGTGTCTAACAATGGGTTCTGGGATTACCGCCATGACAAGCATGGCCCTCTCGAACTCAATGTCCCTCGAAACGTGGTCGAAGCTCACGTGGGAGTTGGAACATCTTCTGTTAGGGTTTGTGGCTCCAAATTGGTTTTAATTTGATGGAGACAGTCCCAAATGGCGCTTTTGATGTTAAAGGTTGCCGACCTCTTACCTAGGGGAATATGCATCATGAACAATGGTAATAAAAAACATGGACGTTAGACCAAATGGTACACCCCGAATCTCAATTATTTTTGTTCTACTAGGCCTGCCACAATAACAAATTCTGCTCTACGATAATTGTCCCACAAATTATTAGCGATAAACGATATTATTGTCGACATTATTTTGAGATAATTTTTTCATAAATCTAATGATAGTATATGCCATAATAATATGAGTTGATGGATTAAAAACTATTTAAGTGTGTGTCAGTCAAGGCCGTGTCCTCTAAGGTCACTGTGTTGGAGGGCTGTACAACACCAGTTCATTTAGGGGTTATTTGGTGTCTAATAGTAGCAATTTTATTGTCAAAAAATAACATGAACTCATCACTGCTAAAAGTGGTAGGGATATATGGGTTGATGGTTCTATGACACTTTGTTACCCTAGCCACAGTGCTAAATTTGTGTTTTTTTTGTTTAGTTAAATTAAAAAAGAGTAGTCAACTGTTCTGGCATTACACAGGGCCTTTCTATAATTTTTTTTAGGCTCTCTTTCTAAGCTAAACAATTTTCTTGAGTGGTTGAAACGCCATTTTTGTGTTTTACATTTCAGGTCACAGGTATGGGAATTGTACCATGGAGTTTTGTTAAGTGATTGTAAATAAAATAAATTAAACAAGTGAGAAAATAATAAATGAAATGAACAAAAAAGACAGAAAAACCCCAATGAACATTCATTCATTCATTTTCTGTACCGCTTAGCCTCATTAGGGTCACGGGGATGCTGGAGCCTATCCCAGCTGGCTTTGGGCGAGAGGCGGGGTACACCCTGGACTGGTCGCCAGTCAATCGCAGGGCACATATAGACAAACAAACATTCACACTCACATTCATACCTATGGACAATTTTAGAATGTTTTTGGAATGTGGGAGGAAACCGGAGTACCCGGAGAAAACCCACACACGCACGGGGAGAACACAGAGATGCCCAACGGAGATTCGAACCCAGGTTTTTCCAGATCTCCTGACTGTGTGGCCAATGTGCTAACCACTCAGCCACCGTGCGGCCCCCCCAATGAACATAACATCAAAATTTTCAGCCAAATAAAAAAATCACAATGTAAATGTCACTATTATTGTGGCAACGGTGCTTTTATTTTGAAAGCCGGACATATGTTGTGTGTGTTGAGAATGTAGAGTGACAATCAGCCGAGTGCAAGAATAACCATGCCTCTCGTCTTTTTTATTTAGAACCTGCACGTCATCAGCGGGCATTGTAAAACACTCGCTTACAATAAACACAACACGGTGTAAACACTGAGTTTCACACACACACCCGCGCTACCATGCTCTGCTAAAATAAGATAACCCAGCTAGCTTCCATTCATGCTTCCGTTTTGATATATTTCATTTGGGAGGGGGCGAGCTAGTGTTCATGATGAGATTCTGCTATGACTGAGCGGTCCGCCGGGGAAATTCTTCCCCACATGACATTTCTTCTCCTAACAATGACATAATTTAATTCACATTTTGTCACTTTCTGCAAGATTCCGCGTTTAACAGTAACATGTCAATTTTTATTTATTATTCCATTCCATTCCATTTTCTTCCGCTTAACCGGGTCCGGGTCACGGGGGCAGCATTTTCAGTAGGGAAGTCCAGACTTCCCGGTCTCCGGCGACCTCTTCCAGCTCCACCAGAAGGACACCAAGGCGTTCCCAGGCCAGCTGTGAGACATAGTCCCTCCAGCATGTCCAAGGTCTTCCCCGGGGCCTTCTCCCGGCTGGGCTTGCCCGAAACACCTCACCAGGGAGGCGCCCGGGAGGCATCCGGACTAGGTGCTCGAGCCACCTCAACTGGCTCCTCTCGATGTGAAGGAGCAGCGGCTCTACTCTGAGCTCCTCCCGGATGGCCAAGCTCCTCACCCTATCTCTTAGGCTGAGTCCAGCCACCCTTCGGAGGAAACTCATTTCCACCGCTTGTATCCGCAATCTCGTTCTTTCGGTCATGACCCATAACTCATGACCATAGGTGAGGGTGGGAACATAGATCGATCGGTAAACAGAGAGCTTTGCCTTCCGGCTCAGCGCTCTCTTCACCACGACGGTCCGGTACAGCGACCGTATTACTGCGGGCGCTGCACCAATCCGTCTGTCGATCTCACGCTCCAACCTTCCCTCGCTCGTGAACAGGACCCCGAGATACTTGAACTCCTCCACCTGAGGCAAGACCTCACTCCCAACCTGGAGGGTACAGTCCACCCGTTTCCGACTAAGAACCATGGCCTCGGATTTGGAGGTGCTGAGTCTCATTCCAGAATACTCAGCTGCAAACCGCTCCAGTAAACGCTGAACGTCACAGCCTGATGAGGCCATAAGGAACACATCGTCTGCAAATAGCAGAGACGAAATCCTAAGGTCGTCAAGCTGCACTCCCTCAACGCCTTGACTGCGCCTAGATATTCTGTCCATGAAGATTATGAACAGAATCGGTGACAAAGGGCAGCCTTGGCGGAGGCCAACGTTCACCGGCAACAAGCTCGACTTCCTGCTGGCAATGCAAACCAGGCTCCTGCTTCGATTGTACAAGGACCGAATGGCACGTAGTAGCGGGCCACCAATCCCCTACTCCCGGAGCACCCCCCACAGGACACCACGAGGGACACGGTCGAATGCCTTTTCCAAGTCCACAAAGCACATGTAGACCGGTAGGGCAAACTCCCACATACTCTCCAGTACCCTTGCAAGGGTGTAGAGCTGGTCCAGTGTTCCGCAACCGTGACGAAAACCACATTGCAGCTCCTGTAGCCGAGGTTCGACTAACGGTCGTACCCTTTTTTCCAGCACCCTGGAGTAGACTTTCCCAGGGAGGCTGAGGAGTGTGATCCCCCTATAGTTGAAACACACCCTCCGGTCACCCTTTTTAAAAATGGGGACCACCACCCCGGTCTGCCAGTCCAGAGGTACTGTTCCCGACTACCATGCAGTGTTGTGGAGGCGTGTCAACCAACACAGTCCCCCAACATCCAGAGCCTTGAGGAATTCAGGGCGGAACTCGTCCAACCCCCGGAGCCTTGCCTTTGGGGAGTGATTTAACTACCCCAATTACCTCAGCCACGGTGATAGAACTGTTCACCTACGTATCCTCAGACTCTGCTTCCTCTACGGAAGGTATGTCAGTGGGATTGAGAAGGGCCTTAAAGTATTCCTTCCACCCACCAACTATCTCCACAGTTGAGGTCAGCAAGCCCCCTTTCGCACTGTAAACAGTGTGAACTGGGGGCTGCTTCCCCTTTCTGAGGTGTCGGACGGTTTGCCAGAACCTCTTCGAGGCCGACCGAAAGTCGTGCTCCATGGCCTCACCGAACTCCTCCCACTCCCGAGTTTATGCCTCGACCACTGCCGAAGCCGCCTGGCGGTACCTGTCAGCTGCTTCGGGAGTCCCGCAAGCCATCCATGCTTGATAGGACTCCTTCTTCAGCTTGACAGCAGCCCTAACCTTCGGTGTCCACCATCGGGTTCGGGGCTTGGCACCACGCCTGGCACCGACCACCTTGCGGCCGCAACTAAGACTGGCTGCCTCAGCAATGGAGGCACGAAATACGGCCCATTTGGACTCAAAATCCCGGTCCTCCCACGAGATGCAGGCGAAACTCTGCCGGAGATGAGAGTTGAAGACTCGACAGACGGGAGACTCTGCAAGACGTTCCCAGCACACCCTCACTACGCGTTTGGGTTTACCAGGTCTGTCCGGCATCCTTCCCCGCCATCTAATCCAACTCATCACCAGGTGGTGGTCAGTTGACAGCTCAGCCCCTCTCTTCACCCGTGTGTTCAGAACATGCGGACGCAGGTCTGATGATACGACTACAAAGTCGATCATAGACCTGAGACCTAGGATGTCCTGGTTCCAAGTGCACTTATGGACATCCTTATGTTCAAACAAGGTGTTTGTTATGGACAAACTGTGATGCGCACAGAAGTCCAGCAACAACACACCACACGGGTTCAGGTCAGGGGGGCCGTTCCTCCCTCCACGCCCCTCCAAGTCACACTGTCATTGCCCACATGGGCGTTGAAGTCTCCCAGTATAACTATGGAGTCACCAGCCGGGGTGCTCTCCAGAACCCTTCTAAAAGACTCCAAGAAGGCTGGGTACTCTGAACTGCCGTTTGGCGCGTACGCACAAACCACAGTCAGGACCCTTCCCCCAGCCCTAAGGCGTAGGGAAATAACCCTCTCGTTCACTGGGGATGACTCCAACACAGAGGCACCAAGCCGGGGTGCTAATAATAAGCCAACACCAGCTCGCCGCCTCTCCCCTGCAGCAACTCCAGAGTAGCCCCTCTCAAGGAATTTGGTTCCAGAGCCCAAACTGTGGGTTGAGGTGAGTCCGGCTATATCTAGTCGGAATGTCTCCGCCACAAGCTCGGGCTCTTTCCCCACCAGAGAATTGACATTCCATGTCCCAAGAACCAGATTTGGCCGCCGAGGACCAGGTCGCCCGGACACCCTCCCTCGATACTGCCCAAATCGCAATGCACCGGGCCCTTATGCTTGCCCCTGCAGGTGGTGGGTCTGCCGGGGGGAGTTCCCGTGTGGCTTCTTTGGGCTAGGCCCGGCCACGCCCCACGGGTGAAGGCCTGGCCACCAGGCGCTCGCCTGCGGGCCACTCCCCCAGGCCTGGCTCCAGGGTGAGGCCCGGTATCCCACGTCTGGGCGAGGTGCGGTCACTCCTCTTGTTCTTCTTCATAAGGGTCTTCTGAATCACTCTTAGTCTGGCCCATCACCTAGAACCTGTTTGCCTTGGGAGACCTTACCAGGGGCATAAAGCCCCCGACAACATAGCTCCTAGGATCACTCGGGCACTCAAACCCATCCACCACGATAAGGTGGTGATATACGGAGGGGAGTTTTATTATAATTTTTATTTATTATTACTATAAAAAAAAAAATTTCAATTTGTTTCTTTTTTACTTTTCAACTATCGATTTTGCTTTTATTTGTGTATGATTATTTGATTTTTCAATTATTGTGACAGGCTTATGTTCAACCATGACTAGGCCCCAAAGCAAGTTCAGTAAAGGCATGGTTGAATGCAAATCAGTGACCTATAATGTCAGGCTTTGGCATGAAATGACCAGAATTTCATTTCATTACAGATATGCTATATGCATTCTTTTGTTCATTAACTGAACTTACACAATGTCTCTGCTGTGATATTCAACTCTAACTCACTCCACTGTGTCTCCCTGACAGAGAAGTACAACTTTCTAGGCATCAGTATTGTCGGTCAGAGTAACGATCGCGGTGATGGCGGCATCTACATTGGCTCCATCATGAAGGGAGGAGCTGTGGCTGCTGATGGCAGAATAGAACCTGGAGACATGCTCCTCCAGGTAAACAAGTGCATACTAATAGTCTGCGTTAGACCAAATAACTGACTTCTTTTTTTAAGGTTGACTTTTTATTAAAGACACATGGCTCTTGAGGAAATCATCATATTTCTTGGATTGCTTTCATTTTTTAATAAGCACCATGCCGTCATCACTTTGGTGGCTTAACTCAATTGTGAATTGTTTATTTTTGCTTCTGACTTTCCTTCTTGTGTAGTTTAAAAACCCACATTGTTGGTGGCCACCTTCTTTCATGCCCCAGAAAATGCTGCTAAGTCAAATGATGTGTCCATTAAGTTATCAATGAACAAACCCTGTTGTTTGCCATGTAGGTGAACGATGTCAACTTTGAAAACATGAGCAACGATGATGCTGTGAGAATTCTGAGAGAAATTGTTTCCAAAACTGGGTAAGAACATCAGATATTTTCCCATATGTTTTGATAAAAAATTATATCAAAGTGATCTTATATGTTTCTTTTCTAGTCCTATTAGTCTGACAGTTGCCAAATGTTGGGACCCTTCTCCAAGAAGTTACTTCACCATCCCTCGTGGTACGGTCAATGTTAGAATCTTCTTAGAGACAATGAATATTCATAACCAGGATTGAAGTGACAAACAAAGTTGTCTTTTTGTCACGATGCACAGCTGAGCCGGTGAGACCCATTGACCCTGCCGCCTGGATTTCACACACTACTGCCCTAACGGGACCTTACCCTCACTACGGTAACAACCACACTCTCATCACGCAAAACTGTAGTGTTTAACTGTAGATATTAGTTTCATTTTATGTGTATGTTGTTCTTACTCTTTGCAGAGTTTGACGATTTACCTCTATCAACAAACAAAACAGACATGGCGACCATTGTCAAGATAATGCAGTTGCCAGATTCTGGCCTGGAGATTCGCGACAGGATGTGGTTGAAGATCACCATTGCCAATGCTGTCATTGGTGAGAGCAACAAATTAATACAGCAATTTGCTTTTTTTAAAATCACTGCTTAAACTAGGGCATTTACATAATAATGTTTAGTTTGAGGCCAAACAACAGCGGTGGGCATGAGTCTACATGTTCTCACCACATGTGTGTGGGCTTTCTGTGGGTGCTCCTTATTGCGCCATCATTTATGTTCATTGGAGTCTCTAAATTGTCCATATGTGTGAATGGTGGTTTGTCTATATGTGTGCTGTGATTAACTGGCGGCCAGTCCAGGGTGTACCTCGCCTCCTGCCCAAAGTCAGCTGGGGTAGGCTCCAGCTAACCCCAGACTGGCATGATTTTTCCTAAAATGTTTTTCCATGAAAAATCATTCATTCCTTCATTTTCTAAAGCTTCAATTTTGGGATACACCCTAGACTGGTCGCCAGCCAATCACAGCGCACATATAGACAAACACTCGCTCACGTTCATTCCTATGATGAACGATCATAAAATTCACATTTCAAATTTGTGCCCAGGTCAACCACATGCCCAAGCCAAATGTCCAAATACCCTTTTGGGGTGTCAAAGATCAGTCTTAACTATACTTAAGATTAGTGATCAAATTAATTTTGATGCTTTGTTGTCTTTTTTCCTACCCTTTCAGTTCCCTCGAGGACAAAAAAGTCTTATTGACTTCTATTATAAGCACCATATTTTATTTTTATTAAATAATAGAAACATGCATTTTATTATTTCAAGGTATCATTTTGTCAAAAAAATAGTCCAACTGGAACCAACCACAGTCCCAAAATCGGAAACATTTCACATCACATCACCTGCAATGTGAAAATAGTCTCATCTCATTCCAAACAGTAAATATGACAAATTAGACTCATTTTAAACAAAATGAAACACTGAAATAGGAAAATACATGGTTTTATTGTCTAATCAAATGGTGCGAGAAATGGTTCATATAATGGAAGTCATTGGGGAGTTTTCCTGTAGGAAACACTTTTACCTACAGGGGTGAAAATTGTCCAATCTGTTCTTAACAGTAAATATGACAAACTGAATTATATTGATTAATAAGATGACTGATAGATCTAAGCACAAAACTAGGAAAAATATATGAATCTGTTACGTTTTTATAGCTGTTTTTGAGAGGAGACTGCTGTACTCGAGGGACGCGAAAGAGTGGGTAATTAAGCCCGGAAAGCTGCGCATGGGACGTGCTAGCAGTGAATTTGAATTTGATCCAAAACACAAAACCAAGTTAACCTCTCTTTGGCGACAGCAGAAAAAATGAGGATTCTGGAGTGGGCATCTCAGTCTCCTGACCTCAGTATCGCTGAGCCACTCTCAAACGTGCTGCTCGTGCACTTCAAGGTGTTAATAATGTGAAAGGATGTATTACACAGTATTAAGACGTTGGGTATGTAAACTTTTAATCAGGGTGATTTGCGTAGTTGCTGTTGCCAATATAATTTAAAGAATAAACACAGTTTGATAATAAATGGTGAAACTCGACCATTAACCAGGAGTCAAAGAAACATTCTGCCAAAGTATGTAAACTTCTGATTGCAGTAAATTGTAATATGAAATAGTGTTACTGCGATTGTATCATTGTAACTGAAACCTAGTCGTTAGAATGTTGAAGAACATGGAAGCTGAGCCAGCTGCTACAGACCGACTTTCTTTGATTGCGCATCTCACGTGTGGTTGCTGTGTCAGGCGCTGACGTGGTGGACTGGCTCTACTCCCGAGTGGAAGGCTTCAAGGACCGTCGGGATGCCAGGAAGTATGCGAGCAGTCTGCTGAAACATGGCTACTTGAGACACACCGTCAACAAGATCACCTTCTCTGAGCAGTGCTACTATACCTTTGGGGACCTCTGCCAAAGTATAGTATATGTTTTATAGTGTATTTTTATCAATCGAAATATCCTGCTAAGCATTTTTCTCTTCTTGTCCAATAAGACATGGCATCACTCAATTTAAATGAGGCATCCAGTGGAGGCGGCTCTGAGCAGGATGCGTTGGCACCGCTCCCTCCCAACACCAACCCCTGGCCAATGGGTGGACAGCCATTCCCATATCCTCCCTTCCCCTCTGCGCCCCCCAGCTTCCCGCCTGGATACTCAGACCCGTGCCACAGTTTCCACAGCGGGAGTGCAGGCAGCCAGCACAGTGAGGGTGAGCAAAGACAAGTAGGGTCAAGAGGATTTTTTCAACAGGAAGGAATGTGATCATGTGACTCAACATACCACATGACATCATGCTGAATTGAAAAGGCACGCTTCATAATTCGATTGTTAGCTTCTCTGGCTGGTATCACAAAGCATTTATTGCAGACTAGTCTTCCAAGTTTTTGCAACTATACACTGTACAATTGTACAAAAACTGAAGATGCAGATTATATCTGAACCGATGTTGCCATCTGAAGTTCACAGGTCAGATAAATTGATACACGTTCCGGAACGAAATTGATATCAAATCTTCTTCAAACTGTTGATTTCTTTTTGTACAGCAAGGACTTCCCTCGCTGTGAATGACATTGCCTAGGCCATAAACGCGTTCATGAGCATCTTGAGTCATGCAGCTCTGCAGTACTGGGTGTGCACAAACAAACCTGATCAGACACGATATTGTAAATCTCCAGATTTAAGACCCAACCCCTTCACCCCCATCATTACTGGCATCTTTTCAATCGTTTCATATTGAATCAACATGTTTTATTTTACAGCTGCAGTGGAACCTCGGTTTTCATAGCAAAAATACGACCAAACTGTGTGCTTCACAAACTAGTCAGCGCAGCAAAGTGCCCAAACAAACCATGCGTTGGTGTCTCAGGCTCACTGTGAACAGATTCTGGTCAGAGAATTATGTAATCATTTTTATTATTGTTTATTGAATGCACACAGAATGATGAGTAACTCGTATCTGCCTCCTTTTTTTTCCGTTCGAGTGCACTGCATATTTCTGAGTGTTAGAGGAATCTGTGCCTGTTCTACGGCTGCGCCTTTTATGAGGCTGCAAAAAGGTTTGATAAAGAATGTGCGAAACCCAATTGAATTTAAGGAAGAAGTCTTAGCAAAGTATGAAGGTCGCGTCTGTTTCAATAGGATTGTAATGTAAAGGTGTTCTTTAGTTAACGCAGAATGCAAGGGAATGCTTTCACTGAGACACATAACAGAGGAGAGAAATAATAATGACTTTGAAATGTATTCATCTGTCCAAACTGAACTTAGGAAAATGCAACAATGGAGCGTTGAGAAGCATACTAGTGTAATCAAGAGTCAAATTGCATGTTGAGCATGACAAATGTTGGACACGTTGGCAGGTTTACTGTAACATTGAAGGTACTTCCTGCTTCTCACGCCCCAGGGGGAGCCTGCCCCCCCTATTTGAGAAGCACTGCATTATGTTGATGGCTGTGCATGTATAAACCCTAAACTTAAGACGGAAAAAGACAACAAGGTCCAAACTCAAACCCGGCAAATGGCCCGCGTGCCGTGAGTTTGAGATCCCCTTGAGGGACACTCACTGAGTGAGAATGCTGTGGTTCCATGCCACAGTATTGCCTGCTAGAAATGAGCAGCTACTGATCAGTGATCTAAAATGTTTTTATTTTGCATTTGAACTCACAGCCCTGTGCAGATGTGCAAATGAGGTAAATCCTGTATGAAGTCCCGTTACCATCCTAATTAAATGCCACACTTTGGACAGCTGCCATAGTTAAGAGAAAACTAGCCACCCCCACGGCAAACGTCATGTTAGTAATCCACCTGCATCTCACTGATTTACGTTTCGTTAATTTGAATGTACCTCTCCGATCTCCCTCTCCATTCAGGAGGAGATGACATAATAATGTGCGGATACACGCCACGGTGTTCAAACTGCTCTTTAGCCACATTTGATATCTGTTTTTTACATTCAGTTTTCTTACTCTTTTGCTGCCTTGTCACGTCCTCTTCAATTTTGTCCTGCCTTCAAACCGTTCCCGTTCACTGCAAAAACATGTTATAGGTACTCAAATTGTTGGAGTAATCCTTGCAGCCCTAACCAAAATAATTCTCTGTAGAATGTTCATATTTCTGGGTTTCTAGAACAGATTCATAGGATTTACATGATTTCTTATGGTAAAATGGATTCTGTTTTCCTTTCATTAGAACAGATTAATGACGAAAACCGACGTTCCACTGTGTGTGTTTTCTGTCATCTGCACTCAGGGATCGTAGAAAACCTGTGGGGTCACATGGTGTGATTACTAGGGATGTCCGACCGGTATTATTGGTCTGATATCGGAAAGAATCGCTGTCAGTTTTTTTTACGATAATGAAAGTCCGATATTGTAATGCCTGGGTTTCCCCAAATATACTACCGGAATCGCATGCGCATTCCTGAGACATTTACCGGCGCGCGATTGGTGACCTCATCAAACAGCACCTGGAGGCAAAATAACAACAACACTGTCGTGGCTAACAAGCCTCCTCGCTCCTTGTTGTCTGAGACAAAATGTTAAAAGTAAATATGGCACTTTTGCATCATTTCAGCTGAAGTAGTGTTCTTATTTGGTATAGACACTGTTCATTTGAGAAATGCCTCTAGTGGGGCATCACAATAAAAGTAGGCGGTGTGATCTAAAAATAGTTTGAGGGAAAACGGAAATTAAGTGTTTGGACAATATCGGCATATCGGATATCGGCAAAAACTCAATATCGCACATCTCTAGTGATTACAGTTGGGATTTTAATGAAAGCTCAATTGCTTCCTTTGCTCTCACATAAAGAGCATCAATTTAATAAATGCACTGCTTGTAGTATTCATATTAGCAGCAAGAAGGGAAAACATCTTACTAGTGCATTTCCACTGTAAGCAAGCTCCCGTCTGCCAGTTTATTCAGGGCATGCGCCTCAATTTTTCAAGGTTTGGGGTGCAAAGTAAGAACAAATTCAATCATACGAGTGCCTCTTGGTCAGCAGGCATCTTTAGCCTCAGTATGAGCAGAACATCATCATCTTGTTTTCAGTTTCAGCATGTTTTTGCATGCTTTGTGCATTTCGGAAAAGCATGTTTCCATTTTATTTTAATCAGATGAGTCATCCCTGGGACAAGTGCATTGGGCCTATTATAGTACATCTACTGTACTGTAGTTAGCGGGGAAGATGTGTGTAATTGTGTTGTTCCCTCTGTTTCTGCTGGGCAACGGTAGACTGAAGGAGGAGGTAGTCCCAGGACACTGGGGGAACCGGTAAGCCTGCAACACCCCAGATCCTCCCATCCAACTCCACTCCACATCTGTTGGTTCTTTTTCTTCTTCTTCTTCTCATTTTCTCTTGCGCTCAATACGCCATCTGATGCAGCCTCTAGGTGTTCCCTGCCATGTGTCATCCTTTGTGTGTGTGTTGGTGTGACAGTCCATTCTCCCTTTCTGAACTTTTGGGCTTGTGCTTGTACTGTGTTGGGAGGTGCATGGTGATGCAGGACAACCAGTTTTAGCTAGTACTATTTTTCCCACTGATAGGGGGCGATGACGCTCCGTTTTAACCCAGTAATGCTGGGCTCTGTTGAAGGGAAGCTGCAATCTTATGCAATGACAATGTAAGCGTGTGGTATGCCTCATCAGTATCCTTGCCAGTAAACCAACACAGAATAATGACTATTATTGACTAAAGACTAAATATATGTTGTAATCTATCCATAAAGCAAGACCACCTCTTCTGATGCAGGATTATCATGTTTATTTATTGATGAACATTGCATGAATGATGCAGTATTGTGGGTTTCATACTTGCGTCATTGAACAGTGTTAATCCATCACATTCTATCAGCTGATACGCTATCATGCAGTAATACGTTTTTCAACATTCCCAAAGCGCATGCCTCATTCTGTGTTTTCAGTTTGGAGTGCACGGTTTCTCAAGAAACTGTCATCAAGTTTTCATTAATGGCAATATTTATTTGTGGTAAGTGACCACTGTTTGATGAGGAGGAACGGGAGTACATGTGTCACATTTCCGAATTGGGGGAGTGCCTTTTTAAATTTGCAGATCATAAAGGTAACATATTTTTAGGAGTTTACAGCAGGGGTGTCCAAAGCACAGCGGGGCAACTTTTATAGCCCTTGTTTTTTTCTTGGCCCGCGGCACATGAAAAAAAAGTACCCCCCCACCCCAAAAAAGGAGAACAAATATGTTTAACAAGACAAATTTGGAATGCTGATACTAATAACACAAAGCTTTGTATTGTATTTAAATATACATAAAGGCTTTTTTAACTTTTTACAAAATGTAAATATATAACAAAATATCAAAGGGCCCCTCTGCATCCTTTGAATGTTTGTGGAAAAAGTTTGGACACCCCTGCATTACAGGGTGAAATCTTAATATTTGAACTCCTGACAGTAATAATAATTCTAGTAATAATCTATTTTATTAGACACCTTTTTAAGCACTCTAGGCAGAGCCAATGTGGCATTCTAGGCGAGAGTTTCTTTGACACTGGCATTGGCAATTTACCTTCTTCCTATAACAAAAGAAATTCACCAGCCAGCCCCAATTCACATGGTTACCAAATTACAAATAAATACCCCCAAAATTTCACAATAAATATTCTTACCGCGCAGTAAAATATGTATTTAAGTGAATAAATAATAATAATAATTGTGATAAATTATAAATAGAACAGTCAACTTTTAATAACCCACAGTTTGCACACAATAACTACTTTTACACTTTGCGCTACATATAATCAACTAGATTAGTATCAACTATGCAAAAGCTATATCAAATACCTATATACAACTATATGCAAAACTATATACAAAATTGATAAGACTGATTCATTGTCATTTTTAGCAATATACTGTAGCGTTGCATTTGAATCGATGTAAGCCTTTCCATTTGAAGAGTTAATATTACTAACTAGTTGAAATCAAATTATGTTGGGGGGGAATTTTTGGTGCCCCCTGAAGTACATTTGCCTAGATTGTCTAATCGGCCAGCTGGCTCTGACTTAAGGTCACCATAAAAACAAATAAAACATTTGCATATTTAGCGCTAAACACAAACCATTTATATAATAGTAAATAGCGTATATAACTTATACAGTAAATACCACCTCGTTTTTACACGTACTCTGCTGTTGTGTGCTCTTGTACTTTTGCTGCTGTTATAATTATCATTATTAAGAAGGACTTTATAGAAGTCATAGATTTAGCTTTTATTATACAGCATGTGATGACTTTGGGGTCATCATATGATTTTCCTGCCTCACAATGCAGCGTGTGACCTGTACGGTTCCTTGTTCCTTGAAGGCCAAACCTTAGTGATGAGTTGGATGTGCTGACATTGGATAAATGTGTCTTCTTAACAGGGAGCCGTAGCAGTGGATCCAACCCCAGTGCGAGCAAGGGTAGGCGCTCGTCCCCGCAGGAGAAAGCTCACAAGTCAACATGTGGAGAGTCCGAGCCGGGTGTTTGTGGAGGGAGGCGGGGCGACAGGTGCGCCAGCCAAATGAGCCATCACAGCCGCGCTCGATCCAGCATGAGTCACAGCCACTCACACAAGAACTACCACTCCTCCTTCACCTACAGCCACGTCCCCTTCTCCCAGCTGGGGCCGGGCTCCTGCGCCCACAGTGAGCAAAGCCACGCCTCCTCCTACGGCCCTCCAGGCTTGCCACCACCATATTGTCTGGCCCGTCTGGCTCCCAAGGCCTCAGTCAGCAGCAGCACCCCTCCGGGAGCTCCTCCCGGTAGGGAATTAGCCACCATTCCCCCCGAGCTCACCGGCAGCCGGCAATCCTTCCAGCACGCCATGGGCAATCCCTGCGAGTTTTTTGTTGACATCATGTGACAGGACAGTGCCTTTAAAACACTACAGCTACTGCTCTCTCTTCATCATTGGGGATGGAACAACTCCATTGGCTGTTTCGCAACTCCACTACTGCTCTCAAGTCCCAAAGGATTATGGGCAAGACGGGGCAATTGTGTGACTGAATGGATGTTATGGTGTACAGTTTGTTAAGTGCTGTTCAATGTGAAGTTTTCTGTAAGGCGACCACACGGCTCTCTTGGAGCCTTCACGCCGTCTTGGATATGTTCTGTAAGACCTTCAAGCTGGCCGGGCCTGGATCTCAATCCCCAGACCGTCACCGACATGTCGCACTTACTGTTTTTTATTTTTTGTATTTCTGGGAGTCGACTGGCGTGTTGGTGAAACACGGCATGTCATTCCCAACTTGTGACTGTAGCATTACCACTGAGTTTTGAAGCTCTTACCTGCCAACAAGATACCTCTGGTGGGCTAGCAATCAGCAGGTATCTACTTCATCTTTGTCAGGGTGGTGGGGCGGCATAATGCATGACTTTCAACTGCTTTAAAAAGTTTTAGTAAAACATTTTGTTTAAAGTATTACCCTTATTTGGGGAGGAGTTGCCTCCTGCCAAAAGGAACAGTCCTTTCACTGGACAATGTTTGTGTTATTCATGTGATTGCGTTGCATTGATGGTGCCATATGTCATCTACTACAGTATGGCTGACTGACAATCACACATCTGTCAATCAGTGGCCAGTGTTCACAGTTGTTGCTGTGTTTTGTCGAATGTATCGTCATCCCTGTCAGAGACCTGAGAGGTGGTTCTCTCTCAAGGTGTTTCAATCCGATTGCAAACAGTGGACATCTCAAGGTTGCTTCAGTTGGTCTCTTTTGTCATCAGGGCTGTGTGATATGAGCAGTTGTTATTCTATCATTTTCTTAGTGCATTAATCCGAAGCCCGTTGTTTTGATTCATTGAGTAACCGTTAGACCAGGGGTCACCAACCTATTTGAAACCAAGAGCTTCCTCTCGGGTACTCATTCATTCTGAAATAGCCAATTTGCTCAATTTACCCGTAACTGTGTTATTATTCATAATTACTGATATTCATCTATGGGAAAACAACGATTGTGTTTATGATTTCTCACATCAAATATCAACAATGATTGAGCATGTACGTGTGATTTTAAAAAAGAAGTGGCTGTATTTGAGCTATTTTTAGAACAGGCTGGCAGGCAAAACATTAAAGGAGACCCTAATGTGCGGGTGACCCCTGGATTGGACCCCATACGGACCAAATCAATAAGAACCCAACAGTTGGTTTGCAACATATCAGAAAAGACGCAAAAATGTTTTCCGAAGTCGAAAAAACACAACGTCATATGCTTCTCAAATCTTCACATTTGAGAAGCTGAAATGAGGGGATATTTTTATCAGCACTTATTTCCTAATGAATGACTCACACTGTGGTCTGGGAAGGTTTATAGTTTCACTGTTAACCAAACTGCATATCACACAGCCTTACTCATTGACTTTTGCCCAAGCTTCCTCAGTCATGTTGTCAAGAAGCTGACTGAAGTACAGAAGAAACTGGCCCTTCAGACACTCTACAAGGTGACTTCAAGAAAAACTTGGGCCTCCAAATTGACGACAAAATAAGACGCAAACAAGTTTAACAAGCACTTTTTAGGTTGTGTCCCTGTCCTTATAGTCTGAAATACTGTTTGAAATTAAAAATTGTCCTTCTTTACAAAAGAAAAGTTAAGTGTACATACAAATTTATTATATATGATTAAAAATCTATATGTTGGAAGTTGTGGCTGCATTTGTCCGCTGATTAGCAAAGTGCCGTAAAACCTGGTAATTCATACGCCGATGAAACATACAAACTGATTGTATAATGACCTAAGTCAGGACAACTGTACAGAGTAACGAGCTGCAATGTCAAAGCCACACAAAATGTTGTGTTGTGCTGAGTGATAGCTGACAGGACTGTGTGGGACCTCAAAGTGCTGCTTCTGCGTGTACTTTCCCAGTGGGCAGATTTTATCATCCCGCTCATGTTTTCACAAAACATGCCTTTCTGTTCTCATAAATGAAAAGAACAAAATGCTTGCATATGACACATCCCCGCCCAACAGGAAGGAAGTGAGCTCAAGCCCTCCAGTGACACCTTCACGCAAACTGAACAAGCAACCCCCGGAGGAGTGTCTAATGTTGTCATTGCTCACTGTTACTTAAATGTGTGGTTCATGTACTGACGTTGCTGCACTCATAGACCAAATGCAAATGCAAACGCTGTGATGCTGTCTTACTTTGGTGACGTGGTTGTACAAGATTAGGATGCTCTTAAATGTGACAGTGGAACCGATTGATATTCAGCCCTTTTCTATTGTTTGTTTGGTCTTATGCGACTGGTCGCCTGTCAATCACAGCACACACACTGTATATTCAGTCTCATACTATCAACGTCACTGAGTGGGAAGTGAACCTACACAAGTCGCAAGTCAACCACTAGACCAGGGGTGTCCAAACTTTTTCCACAGTGTCTGCACACTGAAAACTCAAAGAGTGCGGGGGCCACCGCTTTATGGTTTAAACCAAGCCATGTCGATAGGCTGACATGTATTTGAGGAAAAACCTTGCATCTCAGCTTTGTGGTATCGGTCGATGATGAAGTGCAACTTTTTAATTTTACATTTTTTTCCTCCTTTTTTCAAATGATTCAACTTTGTTCTTGTACCTTTTATCTTATATAAGATAAAAGATTAGATAAGATTATCTTATAGAAATACTTTATCTGAGTATTACAACTTTTACAGAAAATAATTTTCCTAAAATTGCAGCTTATTCTTTGTTGTTGTTTTGTTACTCATACTACTTCAACTTAAAAAATAACAATAAAAAAAACAGTCGTGGGCTGTAAATGGGACTTTGCCACACTTTAGACACCCGTGCACTACACCGGCCTATGACCCAACCAACAGGAACACCTCGCAAGACTTGAGTTGTTATTACCTTTAATAAGTAGTATGATAATGTGACATTATTATGCAAGTCAGCAAATTACCCTGTTTTTTTTTTTTTTTTCCAAAAGTCAATTTACCACCCTGTGATGACAATGCAGTTCCTTTTAAATATGAAGTCAGCTCGCCAAGTTGTTTTGGAACCACAACGCTGTAGACTTAGTGCTGCCGTGGCGCTAATGACCAAGATAATCACATGTAATCAGTGACAACACATGAGGGGAAATTATGAACTTACCCTCGGATGAAATACGTGACATTTGTGACTCATGTTGCATTAATAGCTTGTCTCATTTTTAAAAGTAAATGGTTGTGACTGGATGTTTCCCACAGGGATTCCACCACACTGACGCAGACAAGCTGAATACAGCTCCAGAGTGGATATGGGGTTACAGTGTAATCTGGGCACGCTTAAACAAGTAGTGAAGCCTCACCCTTGCGCTATAACCAAGCAGACAACAGAAACCTGTTTACCAACCGAAAGCAGGACAAGAATGGGAAAGAGCTGATGAGTCACTGGGATTTTGTACCAGGAACTGAAGTGACACATCTCTGCAGAAAAATATCTTGACAGATCTCAACCAACCATAGCAAATGACCTACTCGGGGCCATCTTGGGGTAGGGGTTAATTTTTTGGTGATGGTTCTGCGTGTGAAGTGCAAGATGTTATCAACACAGCCTCATTTTCCACCCATTGTCATTTCATGTAAAGACTGGATTTTACTTGTGCACTGCTTAACACTTTCCAGCCAAATGTTGCAGCCAGTTGTTTTTCTTACTCTTTCAGTTAATACATGTGTTTAATCTTCTTATTACTGTATTTTACGTGTCCTTCATTTGTTCCGTGTACAGTGTGAGGGACTTAGGATTGAGTTTCAGTGTAATTTTAGTATAAACACCAAATCTCGACTTTGATCAGTCTTGGAACAGAACTCGTTTGTAACCTGGGAAAAGAGGGGTATTCCTCACATGCTGCTACAGGTACACTTTGTCAAGGCAATTTCAAACGACTGGTGCTGTAAAACAACACAGTCAGGATAGGTTAGGTCGCATTTATGCTGTGTGTTTCTTTCAGCGTCCTGGCATCACTTCTCCATTGACCTTCTTACTGTAGATGTCGATTATAGATCTATTATAGATTATCTGACCCCCGATAGCGAACACAGATCAGACTTTAAATCAGTCAGTGTACAGCTTGTGTAGCATTGTAGAGTGACTTTTGCCAGACAGCCATCTACTATTGTGGTGGTGTATAGCATCTGAAAATTCACGAGTGCTGCTCGCATAAGGAGCTGCTGTTGATTGAGGAAAACACGAATTGCAGCATTTACTGTGATATCGTGAAACGGCACAGAATTCCCTCCCTTGGCAGTTTGACTATGTCTCTCAACTGGCCTGGGAACACCTCCGGAGCAGGACTAAGTAGCCTGCGAGAGAGATGTCTGGCCTTTCCTGTTAGGCTGCTGCCTTCGCAACCCCACCTCGAAAGAAGCAGAAGATGGATGGATGGATGGACAAAATAAAAGGTCGATATTTAATCACTCAGTCAATTACCAGTATCTGTTTCTTTTTGGACCAGGCATCTTCCATCTTCAGTTATTATTATTATGCTATTTATTATTCAGAGCTTTTTCCACCGAGGGATGCATATTGTCACCCTATTAAAATAATGGCCCAAGTCATTTTTTGAGGAAATTTGGTTTTTGGCCTAAATCACCTCTTGACAATGCTGGCCATCTCTGGTAAAATTGCCTAAATCCTTAGTTGAAAGGATAATGCTCTTTATGCGCTGTAGGAGTTAAGTACAAGCTATCCTTCTCTGAGTCCGTTAGTTGTGTTTTCCCCAAAATTGGAAAATATGACTTCAAGGTTCTCACGAGGGTAAAGTACCACAGTGTGTTCAACATCCTGTTTTTATGAAGACGTACCCCAAAATATCTGCAGCAGCTTCAAATTGTTGACCCATTTTGTGGTCCCTGAAACAGGCCTTTTTGTATAAATCTAAAATATGCATATTTTTTTCAGTTTTGGGTGGCACTTCACCACGTACCGCACTATCTTTTCGTACCACGACTTTACTTTCGGTAAATAACTGGAAAAAGTGGGGTGTTCTAAAACTTTTGATGGGTAGTGTCCATGAAAGTGCTGCTTGTATTCAAACCAATTAGGCGACTAAGCATACTGTATTATTATTAACACCTATCTTTACATCTTTTTTTGAATGTTGCTATTCTTTTTTTCTAATGTAGTATCTAGAATGTGTCACAGGCCCATTCAAAACAAGTTGCCTGCCGCAAATTGCGCCCGGGTCGTAGTTTGGACACCCCTAGCTTAGCGTGACCCAAACTACCTTGGGTCAAAACATGTCAAACCAAAGCAATGAGGGCTAAAGAAGTCAGGGATCCTTCGTATTTTTAACAGCATTTCATATCACTGAACAATATACTCCACTACTTGCTGGGGTCACGGTCTGCTCAGTAAATTGTACCGATGGTGTTTATATGTCTTAATATCATAATCCACCTTAAGTGATTTGGTATGTGTGACTGTAGACTACAAATAAAGTGTAAAGACATTTGCTTCCTCATATGACTATTTAGACCCGCCCATGATGTGCAGCAAAAAAAAGAAAGCATGAACAGCTGACAAATGACTAGTGACTTTCTTCAGTACATGCCAGACCTCTCTTTGGTAGGCAGTGTGATCCTTAGAGCGTATGGCTGTGCAGGTTGGCACCATCAGTCTCCTCTTTCTACTCCTCCTCCTCCTTGTTGGAGGTTCTTTCAGCACCCTGCAGGAGACAGAGAAGGGCTGCAGGAAATGGAAGGTCAGTGGCAAAGATATTTGCTGCGATGAATGTCACCCGGGTGAGTACAAAAGCCATCATAACTTCTTAGGACTAGATCAAACATTTCATTTAATCTCAACTCTTTTCTAGGAAGAGGTAGCAAAGATGATGCCAAATATTTGAAATGTCAAAGACTTTATGTGAAATTGCCATCTTACTTTGGCTTTCTGTCTTTTCTTGTTTGCTGGATTGTACAAACGCTACATAACAAATGCAAATCACGAACTTTGTGACCCAAGAACATGTTCACCTTTTCATGGGGAAAAACATAAGGAAGCTTTTATTTTATGCTTTGGAACATTGACCTTAATCTTTCAGTAGATGATGATTGAACATCTTTGGTGAAGGTATCATACTTTTGTTTAATTATCTCTAAAAATAACCAAAGTATGGCCAGTCTAGCATGCATTCCAAGAAGTGAAGAAATGTAGTGCACTGTTTACACTGGTCAATGTTACTCTAATGGTCAGTGCAAGGCATTTATACACTATACCCCCGCGCCAAAAAAGATTTAGCCTCAAACGATAACACACACAACACAGCCACCTTTCCCTTCAGGTGCTTCTGTGAACATTCTTACAACGGAATGCTTTACTAACAGTGGTGATTGCACTTGATTGTCTGTCCTTGTCTGGCTGTATCCTACTCCACGCTGTCTTCATGTACCACAAAAACATGTGAAACCACTTTTGGTTGGGGCATGAGAATACAAATTTGCATCTGGCATCATCCCCCATTCCCTCAGACAAAAGCTGTCCCACCTAGTCTTTGAGCATGAACCGATGAAGCCGAAACAGTTCAGTTCAATGACATTATTACTTAGTAGAGTAATCCCTCGTTTATCGCTGTTAATTGGTTCCGGTCCATTTGGCATCAATTCAATGCCATGAATATACAATGACCTGGATGAATGAGAATCTTTACAGGAATAAACAGAGAACATCATATATACTGTAAAAATTACAAAGCATGGCCACTGGTAAGCATGTATATATTCTGTAGCTAAATGTGAGGTCAAAAATAACCATGTTTGACCAATTTGACTATTATATTTTCACATTTGACATATACCTATTAAATATTTGCTTATACTTATTCAAATAGGCAGGACAAATCGCACAACAGAACAAAAGCATCTGACTGGAAACTTGCTCTATAGATTGTTTTGCTTATTTTAAGTAATGAGAGATTTGATTTTACTTCAGATCAGCAAATTCTAACAACATTTTCACACAGTAAGAAAAAGACATCTTGTTAGTCCTTGTATGTCATGTTTACTAAATGGCAGCCGCAAGAATGCAACAAAAATGAAATTGTTCTGGATCTTTATCTGTATTTAAAACATTTTTTGTGTTTGCAGGCAACCATCTGGTCTCTTACTGCGGTCCAAACCCACTAGATCTTTGCACTCGTTGTGAGCCCGGAACCTTCACACAGAATCCCAGAGAGTTACAGTGTTCTAGGTGCACTCAGTGTGAAGGTCAGGACTCTTTCCCTCAGCTGTGTAACACAGTCAGCTTTCTAGCTTATAGAAGCCTCGAGCCATCTCTTCATCATTCATGCAGGTGCACAAGTTCTGGTGAAGGAGTGCACGACCACAAGAGACACACAGTGCGGATGTAAAGATGGACTCCTCTGTGGTGATGACCGATGCTCCTTCTGTTATAAAAAGTGCAACAAAGGAGAAGAACCCACAGAGAAACGTGAGATAAGTGCATGCAGAGCGAATTTACAGGCTGTGTATGATATCTAAAGTCAACCGTTTGCTTTCCTTAGGTTCTTGTAGAAAATGTGCAAACGGAACCTTCAATGACCAAAATCATCAGCTGTGTAAACCCTGGAGTACAAAGTGAAATGCACATTCACATCAACACAGTAAATGCAACCACACTCTGCTGTTCTAACAACATTTGTTTTTGCAAGGTGCCCTTATCCTGATCAGCATATTGTAGCGGGTGGGGATGCCTTCAGTGACATTAAGTGCGGCAACATTTCACGCAGTAGTATGAAAGCACCAGGTAAGTTTAGTTGAAATGCAGGCTTTTGCTTCTTTCAAAACCAATGTTGTCTTTCAGAAACATTATTCACAACAGAGCCACATCTAACAATTATATACATAATCCATTATTCTGAAGCTTGTTTTTTCAAGTAATCGGTAAGGCGCAAGATGGACCAAATCAATACGAACCAAACACAGTTAATGGTTTCATCCACATATCAGAAGAGGCAAAAATGTTAAATCACTGTTTTCCAATGTCAAAGCTGATCTGTGTCGATATCTTCTTTTGCCTTGAATACGAGTATTGCTATATGCTTTTTAGGATGACTAAGGAAATTAAAAAATATTTCAATTTGAATGGCTAAAATCAGAAGATAATAATAAAAAACATGAAATCATCCATTACCAAAGTAGTTGTTGATTAATTGGATAACTGATTAATCTGACTGAGTAATTGTTGCCACTCTAATTCACACCCAATACTGTCTTTCAGAAACAGATCATAAAGAGCATGTGTGGCCAATATTTTTGTCCATGGTCCTGAGCGTCTGCTTGGTTCTGATCATGGTTGTCAGCATTCTTAAGAAAAAAAAGAAGACCAAAGAGAAAAAGACCAAACAACTAATAATAAGAACACCTACAGGTATCATGGAGTATCATCACATTACATGCATATGTAGATGTTTCATCTGCACCTTTATCTTCTACAGATGACCCTGAGACATTAATAGCAACTGAATGTAGTTTCCATGAAGCCGAAGAAGAGCAGGGCAGGAGCAGCTCTGAGTCTTTAGTCTCCAAAGAGTCCCAGAACCACCTTTTGGCATGAGTGAAAGCAGACTACCTTTTTATGCTTTCACAAAAGCAACAAAAGGAACCACAACATCCTGCAATGGACAGACCACTGGAATGCTGTCTTCTGTTTTTGACCTCTCCAACGCACAGACGCTGTGGGCAACACTTTCCAGTAACTCTGACAAAAGAGGAGGTGCCTCTACTTGGAGACAATAACACAGGGGAGTCAGGGGAATTCTGTGGGAAACTGACAAGTGCATCCCCTTAATGACACACATCACATGAAATGATGGTGTCACATCTACATTAACAGCAGCATTATGTAGTTTCATCTTTTTGCTTACAAACAACATACAGTATGAGTATCAAAGTAAGTATTCTATTGTATGTGTTTTGGTCAGAACAATGTCATACTCCCTCATGCTTGTAAATAATGGACATTTTCCAGGAAATAAGTGAAATTCTTGGGTTTCCACCAATATTTTAAATGATCCCTTCCCCCATCTTTGTTTAAATGTCAGTGTGTTTGGTGTGGGCAAAGGTGGTAGATAAGAGATAAATGGAAATGATGTCATCACTCAGCCAATCCCCATTAAATGAGGCATATACAGCATTTAATACAACAATCAAGCATGCTGGGACAACATTAACAGCGGTTATCCCACATCAAACATTTGATGAGATTACATAGCAGCACAATAAGCTGGGATAGGCTCCAGATCACCCTAATAAAGGCAAGCTGTACAGATAATAGATGGATGCAGATTACATCCCAATGTGTGTATGAATCATAATCCTACACGGTTTCTAGTGCACCCTTCAGTAGAAATGAACACATGCACCACAGCTTAAACGGAGCAAACAAGACGTGGAAATCCCCCTTTACAGCATATCCTGTACTTATTTTGTCTACTTTTGAACTCACTTGAGTGGGCATCTGAGAGCAAGGGGACTTTTTTTTTTTTATAAACATCACTTCTTTCTGACCTTTGCATAGTGTATGAATGAGATGAAATGGAACAATTACAACGTGTCCCGCGTGGGTGCAAATGTTGGTGAATGAGTCAAAAGCAAACTTACGCATGCTATATATGGAAGCTTGTCTCTTCAGACAATTAGGCTTTATAGAAAATAAAAACTGCCATTTAAACATTATTTCCATTGAGAATTAATTTCCTTTTTATAGAAAAATATGTTAAAAGGAGAGTGCTTTATTTGTTAAAAAAAAAAAGATACAAAAACACCTTTTTTAAAATGAGTTTAAACCTGTAGAGGTATACATAAAAGCAACAAAGAGACCATTAATGTAACAAAAATGATGTTCTGTTGCCTGATGTTGCCCGGACCTTATTCAAGCCTACCTGGCAAAATGTACAGGCAATGAATAAAACATACTCTCCGTTTCATAGTGTTCATGAAGTCCGTTTCAAACGTGATGAGCTGTAATGAGTCTGAAAGAGTCTTTGGAGTCTGATGAAATTATTTTTGGGCTTACAGCATTTTAAACTAAAACTACATCCACTTTAATAACTTTTACATAAATCAGGAATTCATTTACCACCACTCAGCTGAAATTATTTGATTCTCATTGTACATTGCATGCATACCTGAGTTTTGGCAGCAAGAAGTAGATGAGTTTTTAAGCTAACTTGTTGTTTAGAGTGGGCACTTCAAATGAAATGCCACGTGGGTTGTTTGTTGGTGCAGCTGTGTTAGCAAATGACAATGCATGTATCCAGTAAACTTTTGCAGATATGTTGCATAAACCTCAATACAAAAGGCTTTACTTCCCTTAGTAGTACAGCTAAATCTATACAAAAATATGCAGGTGTACTGTGCACTACCAGTTAAAGGTTTTAGAACACTCCAACTTCTCTGGAGTAAAAACCTTGATTTTTAAGTGTTAAAATGGTCTGTCTCTCTTCTTTTGTTAATTCAATTTTTTCTTGCCATTTTGCAGCAACAAATTACTTTCTCCAGTTCAATACTGTTCAGTTGATGCTCATGTTCCAAACACTGCTTTTATGCAGACAAAGGAGGTAGTCAGTGCTCCAGATGCTGGAACACCAACTGCCATTGCTTGATGTACCTCCATTTCTGCAGCAGCTTTAAATTGTTGACCCATTTTGTGGTCCCTGATACAGGCATTTTTGTATAATTCTAAAATATACATACTTTTTTTCAGTTCCGGGTAACCTTACCATTTTTGTAACCTCTGGCAGTTCACCATTTACCTTTGTACCATTTTAAGCTATTCATTGGACTTGACTGACTTCAATTTCAGTAAATAACTGGAAAAATTGGGATGTTCTAACATTTTTGACTGGTAGTGTATATGAACGTGCTGGTTGTATTCAAACCGATGTTGGCATGCTGCTACAAGTAACACATATAACAAACATATATTGTTTAAATAAACAAAACATGCTAGAATTCCCTTGAACAATTCCAGTTCATTGTTAACAGAAATATTCTACAACGGTCTTAAGTGCTGGTGGGGCATTAAAGCTAATTTTTTTATTTTTTAGAACTACTTTTCCAAAACTATTGGCAACAAGTTGTTGTATTTAGTGTAAAAAACATAGTGCTGTAGTCTGTGCTGTAAGATTATTGCTGCTTACAATTTTCCTTCTTTTCTTTGGGTTTAGCGCGCTCTGGTTTCTCTGTTGGACGCTTGGTGGGCGGGATGAAGGTTGGCTCCTCTGGAAAGTCGTGCGGGCCGGAATGCGGCGCAGGAAGTGACTGACCGATAGGGCCTGTGTTGGAGGAAAAGGATGTGAGCGTCCATCTATTGTTAGCAGTAGCACAAACTAAGTGCTATTTTTTCGGTTTACCCTACCGGTTTTTCCCACTTTGAGGATATCTGCTCCTTGGCTCCTGGCCTGGAAGGTCGGGTCCAACTCTTCTGCTATGTTCCTTAGCTGCTGGGATTGTCTGAAAAGACAACACTTGCAGGTCATCATAGGACATGAAGTCAAAATAGAAACAGAACATATTGATGCAGAGACAATTACTGTAGTGTGGAGACGGGGCTAGGAGGCTGGTTCTCTGGGGGACAGTCCTCGGTGGGAGAAGGAAGACCCTCAGAGTCAAGCCTCTCTCTCTGCACCTGACAAAGAACAACCGGGACACAAAGGGTTGACAGCTTAGACAGTATGTTGTGTGCACACAAACAGGCTGTGAAGCAAATCAGTTAAACACTGCAGTCAAAGAGCACTAACAAAACAATTTAAGAACAGTGGTATCTTGGTTTTCGTTATCAATCCTTTCAACAGGGTCTGTCAAAAAACAAATCGGATACATTTTTTCCACAACAAGTAATGTAAAACATATTAATCCGTTGCAGATACCCACAAATAAAGACCTAATCAAAATCTTAACACCAGTTGCTAGAATTTACCTTTTGCACATTTGGATCTTAATGGGGTTTTACATAGAGCTACAATATTTAAAACCAAGAAAGGGGAGTGTGACAAAAAGCACTTTGAAAAAGTAATTAATTGAAAACAACAATGAATTGAAATAGACTATTTATCAGCTGATCAAAAGTTTGAGACCATCGCTCAAAAATGACAAAAAACTCTCCAAACCAGAACAAAACATTTCTCAGAAAGTCTTAGTAATGAGTAGCTCAATCGTTCTTGTTAATCACTTCCAAAATTTGTTTGGGCATGCTTGATGCGAGTGTTTCTAGGAAGCTAGTGGGAAAATTAGTCCAAGTAGTGAAAGGCACACACAAAGGCACACACTTCACAAAGGCATCAACTGTCTAAAAGTGATGGCCATTTTTATAAACTTCTCTTCCCTTTTCACAAAAGAATTTTCATTGAAAATATTACAGTTCTACATGCAGAAAAGAATACAAAATACATATAAACCCTGACAGAAATGGATTAATGAACAGGTAAGATTATTTTTACCTTTTTGAGGTTGGCAAAGGCTGCGATGAACGAGGGAGAAGGGGAAAGGAAAGTGGACACCGCTTTGTGTTCTGTTATGACTCTTTTTTGAATATAGCAGTGTTTCTCAACTTCCTTGTCAAGTGCTGGCATTTGTCTGGCCCCATGGTGGGTTATTTTGCTGCTGTACTCAATTTTAAAAAAAAACAGATAATTGTGGTGGAACTGTAATAGTTAGCAAAGAATTACAGACTGAACTGGTGATGATGTAATTGAGGGGGCGAGAGAGACAATAACTGAGAAAGTATGCAAAAACTAGGGCATATACTTAACGTTTGTATTATTATCACTTATATATTATCTCCCACCTGTTTGTCTCTTGTAGTTCTCCTGTTGTGATGACTCATCATAGCTCTGTGCTCACGCCATGATGCTGGTCCTTCTAACTCACGTGATCTGCAATTTGATTTTACTTCTTGGTTTTGCATGTAGTGAGCGATTTCCTAAAGAAGAAACAACAAGGGGTCTCATTCACCAATATCTTCCTAAGAATCTTCTTAGATTTTCCCGTAAGCTGTTCTTAAGAGAAAAACTCCATGTCATATTCATCAACGTGTTCTTAAACCACAGAACTGTTCACAGCTGTGTTCTCTAAATTGATAAATCCCATCTCCTTGAAAGCATGTTTAAGGTGAGCCAAATGAACATAGGTAACAGACTATCAATCCCCATAAAAGGCCACGACACTGCAGGGTTGGGTACAGGTGCAGATTTCAAATTGCTGATAGCAAAAGGTAAATTAATTGAAGTGCAGCATGTGAACAGAAACGAAACTGGGTACTGGTAGTACAGAGGTGGATGTACTGCTGCAGGAAATCTCCCAAAGGAAAATGATTCTATTCAGTAGCATAGTGTAGGTTACACTAACACTCAAATCTGACAAAATCGCGAAATCCCAACAAACACGAGGGCAAACAGCAGACACCAAAAACCTTTCTAAGTTGGACCAGTGTATCAGGGCGATCATCTGGAAGACAGCAATTTCAAGTAGTCAATGGCAAAAATGTAAATGTTTTTTTAAATTAAGTTTAACTTGTACCATAAAGGCTTGGGCAACGCTTCCATCCCATTCCTGTGCGGCAGCTACTCCAGAGGAATCAGAAAGTATTTTTTAAAAGTCCTTTTCATTTCAAATCTGTGTCTTGAAGATGGGAGTTTCTATGTGAGTGAGAGATCATAATACAGTGTTCAAAACAAGCAGTTCAATGTGACTAACCAGATTAATCACTGTTAGTATATATTTATTGCTAAATGGCAAACAAGTTACCAGTAGGTGCAGTAGATTCTCAGAAAACAAACATGACCCAGCATTCATTATATGCACGCTGTAAAGGCTGCGCATTTGGGAAATTAGTTGAAAGGGGCTTACAGTTTTTATAACTGCTTCACATCTGTGTGGTAGAGAGTCAACCAACTTGTGGCACCTTTCAGCTTATTCCACTCCAAGATTTTTTAACAACATTCCACAATTCATTAACATTTCTTGGTTTTGCTCTGGAATGTGATAAATGGGTCCAACACCATAGTAGGAGAAACATGCCCTTATCATGATGCTTGCACCACCATGCCTCACTCTTTTCACTGTGTACTGTGGCTTGAAATCAGAGTTTGGGGGTCGTATCACAAACTGTCTGCGGCCCTTGGGCCCAAAAAGAACAATTTTACTCTCATTAGTCCACAAAATGTTCCTCTATTTGTCTTTAGGCCATCTTTGACTCATTTTGATAGTTGTCTTCCATTTTCTGCCACTTGTACTCTGGTTTTGCTCTCCAATTTAAGGCATTGGAGATCATTTTAGCCCAACATTTTTTGCACCTCTTCATAAGTTTTCCCTTTTCCAATCATCTTTTTAATCAAAGTATGCTGTTCTTCTGAACAATGTCTGAATGACCCATTTCCCTCAGGCTTTCAGAAAGAAATGCATGTTCATTTCTTATTATTAGAGCCTTCTAGAAATAATGCCCCTAAAGTCACTTCGTATTACCTGTGCATTTGGCTGTGCATTTGGGAAATTAGTTGAAAGGGGCTTACAGTTTTTGTAACTGCTTCACATCGGTAGAGAATCAACCAACTTGTGGCACCTTTCAGCTGTTATTCCACTCCAAGATTCTTTAACAAAATTCCACAACTCATTAGCTTCTGAAACAGCATTTTTGATGTCACCCACAAGCTCTCGATTGGATTAAGGTCTGGGGATTGGGCTGGCCACTCCATAACATCAATTTAGTTGGTTTGGAACCAAGATTTTGCTCGTTTACTAGTGTGCTTAGGGTCATTGTTTTGTTGAAACACCCATTTCAAGGACATGCCCTCTTCATCATGAGGCAACATGACCTCTTCAAGTATTTTGACACATGCAAACTGATCCATGATCTCTGGTATGCGATAAGTAGGCCCAACACCATAGTAGGAGAAACATGCCCATATCATGATGCTTCACTGTCTTCACAGTGTACTGTGGTTTAAATTCAGAGTTTGGAGGTCGTCTCACAAACTGTCTGGGGCCCTTGAACTCTAAAAGAACAATTTTACTCTCATCAGTCCACAAAATGTTCCTCCATTTCTCTTTAGGCCAGTTGATGTGTTCTTTGGTAAACTGTAACCTGTTCTGCACACTTTGCAGGGGATTCTTGTAAATTGACCGGCTTCACACAGACATCGTCTACTGCCATAGTACTTGCAGGTAACTTCAGACTGTCTTTGATCATTCTGGAGCTGATCATGGGTTGAGTCTTAGTCATTCTGGTTATTCTTTGACACATTTTCCATTTCTGGTTTTGCTCACCATTCGGAGGCTGAACAGCCAAATATTTTTGAACCAATTTGTAACTTTTCTCCTCTTCAATCAATTTTTTAATCAAAGTATTCTGTTCTTCTGAACAATGTTTTGAATGACCCATTTCCCCTCCAGAGAAATGCGTGTTCAATAGGTGCTGTTTTCATTTGGGACCACCTGATTCACACCTATTTTCA
This sequence comes from Oostethus manadensis, assembly GCA_024372805.1. Classification (NCBI taxonomy): domain Eukaryota; kingdom Metazoa; phylum Chordata; class Actinopteri; order Syngnathiformes; family Syngnathidae; genus Oostethus; species Oostethus manadensis. Next base: position 2,172,292 of record QODF01000023.1, on the reverse strand, counting down.
CAAAATTGTGTTTCAGAAAATTGATGACAGATTGAATGCCATCCAAGGAGACAATAAAATACATAAAAAAAATACAAAATACAGTACGAAGATACTGTAACTTATCTAGCTAGAATTGAAGGCCAAGGAGAAAAAAATGAGTCTTGAGCAGTGACTTAAACTGTGCCAGGGACTCAGAGACTATGACAGGTAAAGGGAGACTCTTCCATAATTTGGGCGCAGCTACAGAAAAGGCTCTGTCACCTCTGGTCTTGATAACAGTGATTAATCTGGTTAGTCACATTGGACTACAATTATTTTGAATACTACTGTACGTATTAGTATTGAACTAGGGGCTGCAATAAATGGCTTGCTTAATTCACAGATTAAGTCCCCCAGAGACAAACTGCGGCAGAAACCAAACCATCCTGCTATAGCACTGCTACATGTACTCAATCCTGTGAAACCCCCACGCCTGATCTTTGATCTCAAAAAATGTTGACAATATCTTAGCTTCAATTTGTCCACAATAAACATTTCAAAACACACCTGCATTGTTTTGTGACTTAAATAAAAAAAGTTTTTTCTGTCCAGTCATATTTTTTCATAGTACTTTTCTTATAATTGATCTCATCGCAATTAATCCTTTTTTTACCTAATCCTGTGCATTGTCTTGTGATCTGGGTGTCTCATGGCACGCTTAGTAGTAGCTGAGGGGAAAGCGGAACAACACGCTTCATAACGATGGTGTTCTGTAAATTCATTAATGCTTTACGTGTTGGTGTTGGTTAAAAAGAAAACTGCTCTCCAAATTACCAAAAAAATAAAAACAACAAAAAACAAATATGACATCACTGTAAAATTTGATTTTAATGAGCTGCATAAAAGCAATGTGCCAAAATATTAGCCCTAAAAGTTGTTTAGGATTCATTCATTCATTTTCTATGCCGCTTATCCTCATTAGGGTCGGGGGTATGCTGGAGCTTTTTGTTTAAGATTAAGATTTTTATTTAGGATTTAAGAAGATTTGTACTACCTAGGAACAAATCATAGATAAGAAAATGCCTCAATCTTCATAAGAACTTCGTAAGCAGGACATTTCTTCTAAAGAACAGTTAGTGAATGATTTAAATGTTTCACATGATGGATGGCTTTTGCACACTAGAGAGAGAATAATACAAATGTTGTGTGACATCATACCTCATCCTGGGCGACCTGTGCGACACGGAAGTCCCCCTCTGGGTAACATTTACATGGAATATGCTGCAAGGTCAAAGAAAACAACAATTGTTGAAAAGAATTAAGAGTGGCTCTAGGCCATGTTAAACACATCCCATACCCTCGCAAACTGTGACTCTTCCTCTTGTAGCTTGCGGGCAAGCTCTTCATCCTGGAGAACCTGTTGTAGTCCCCCCATGTCAAAGCTTGTCCTCCCTTTCTTGGTGGTTAGTGTTGTTCCTACAGATTTGACAGTGTCAGGTATGAACTCAAGTAAGAGATGACACCAAAAAATGACAAACCATGAAAATTAGTGATGAATCAAGGTAAAGTAGAGCCTGAAAGAAAAGTAAGATGAAACAACATTTCCAACAATACATGAGAGGATGCAGCAGGTAAAGGCATGTTGACCTTGAGGTCCTCCTTCCTCCTGCTAGCTCAAGACTAATAATAGAAAGTAAAGAAAATAGAAATTGAAACATACACACACGCACAGGTAATTCAGTCGGGCTAACAGGAGTTGTACTAAATTACGGAAACTGGAACATTTCTAAGTTGAGTTGTGAAACCCCAAAGAACCCAAGAGAAAAAGTTTGTCCAGATCTGATGATCATGATGATGATGATTGGAGAAGAGAGAGCCAAAATAGCATTGGAAGCATTCCTCCTGCAGAGCGCAGTTGGCTGAGGTTCTGGTTGTTACAGTACCTGCTGCCATGCTTCTTGGCCTGGCCCAGCTGCTGCCGAGGACTCTGCCATAGGGCTGCTCTACTCCCCTTTCCATCTTTTCCTCGGAAATGAAACGTTCTAATGTGTTGTGCCACTGCCTGCCAGCTGTCCTCCTGACCATACTGTTGATTGCACTACTCCTGCTCTCGTACTCATAGTCAGGGATTCTGTGCTCTCGCCAACTTCTACTACCTTGCATCTGTCTGTTTGACAGACTCGAATCTTTGCTACTGATCTCATAAAGCTCTCCATCATGCACCAAACTGTTAAAGTGACTGTCTTCAGATACTCTGTGATCTCTCTCACTCTTCTCCCTGTGAGATAATCTCCTCCTTTCCCTAATGTCTCCATGGAAACTGTGCCTGGCAAAGGCAGCTCTCTGGAAGGGTGTCTGATGTGGGTGGGAGTCGCCATAGGAGACCTGACTCCTGTGAAGCACTTGGCTGTCTCTGCTTTGAGAACCTATTTTCAGAGGTGCGCCACTGCCCCCGAGCTTGACAGGTACACCTCTCTCTTTGAGGACATGGCCGAGCATCTCCCAGACCTCCATGTTTGTGTCCTGGCGTTTTTTTGAGTTCCTTGTGTCCGCTGCAAAGTGGACATGTTTGTCAAGATTGTCTTTATAGGACCACGTCCTGGATGAGTCTCGACTGCTTTGTCTCATACCATCATGGAGACTGACCGATTCACTACGACAACACGGTTGTTGCCCAACTGCTGCTGATCTTGAACCTCCATTCTGATTACTGTACATTGTCCAAGTCCCATTTTCCATTCTGTAGTTTTCCTGCTCCCAGTCCCTGGGCCTCCTGTTGTATTTATCAACATTTTCATCATGTGTCTCCCAGCAATGCAACTCCTCTGTGATGCTGCTGGGAGTGTAAAGAGTTGTGCAGTCTCTTTCTCGAGGCAAATGTAAGGATGATTTGCGATGAAGGGGTGCTGTATTGTGTCTTTTTTTTGGTCCATGCTTCAAGTAAACAGAGTCCTTACAATCTGCATGCATCTGTGTCTTTTCTAATGCTCTCCTGAGAGCCGCACGAGAGTGTATGTATTCCTCATCCGTCCATGAAGTAATGGTTTTGTGATCGGCCACCTTGCCAGTGTAGTAAACTGGAAGCCTACAGTAATCTGGATGGTTAGCTGTGTTAGAATGTTGCCACCTGGTGGCAATGGGTAAGTACTGTGCCTTGGCTTGCTGGTGTAGTGTAAACTGGTTTGGTGATGGCGGTGCAGAACCACTGGAGCTGCCTTTATTTTTGCCAAACATGCAAACACAAAAGCAGGGAGGGTGAGTGAAGTGGTTGACTGGTCTTACATAACAGCAGTTACTAAGGTGATGACATATTAGCATCAGTGTCTTAACAACATTACAATACGGATCATGCGTGTTCATCAGCTTGAATGGCAACAGCAGAAAATTTAACATCTGTATAAAAACTGTTAATTTTTGCTTTTGTAAAAACTGAGAAAAATGACTTAATTCACCTGCGATTATTTTTTAGCTGTTAAAACAAACATGCATTTGACAACTTTATTAGGTTCACCTGCACAAAGTAATGGCAATCACTTTAAGTGAGCATCAACATTTTTGTGTGAACCAGTGCTATCTACAACCAAATATTGGTAAAAATATTGGTAAATGAACACCTTTGTGATAGTGTCAAATAAAACTAGACACACTCATCTTTACTGCTATCTGTATTCAATCAGTTTGTTCAATTGTTGCTGGTATATGACGATATAAAAATATACAAATTCCATTTAAAATGAAACTGAAGTACATTTAACTCTCTCTTATGTATAAGGTAATTTACCACTTCTGTTAAGGTGGTCAAAATAATTAGATACAGTATGTAGTAACAAGTGTACCTTCAAAGTACTGCACTCTGGTTCTCCTCATAATCTTCTCTTCTTCCTCTTGCATTCGTCGAGCCATTTCCTTTGGGGAGAGAGGCACACTCAATTATTTGTCCGTTTATGACTAACCACGAATGATTTCTGCTGACAGTCAGCTTTTAGGTGTCACACTATTTTTACCAGCAGGTGGCAACAGCATAGACAACAATAAAAAAGGAAAGCAAGAAGACTGACTGGGCAACTCTTGGTTCTAAGGACTTTGTAACCCAAGTATGAAGGAGCAGGGTTTTTTAAAAGCTCTAAAAAATTGTACTCAAAAGGGTGGTCTCATACCATGTCTTTTTTAATCAAACCTGAATTAATTAATAAATTCCAGGGCAAAAATAAAATAAGTATTCATTTTTTTTTACATCATTAAGCCTGGCCAAAATAAAAGGCCACTCCAAAATACTGTACAGTCACCTCTCGTTTATGGACGTTACTTGTTTCCAGAAGCGACCGCAATAAGTGAATTTTGACGAATCGTTTTATCTCCAAAAGGGGGGCGCTGCAAAAAAAGTTTGGGAACCACTGGGCTATGGGATCACTGCAGGGACATATAAGATACAGCCATGGCTCTAACCATTATTCAGTAAGCGAGCTAACTAGCTTGCCTCTAATTTATTTACAGTATTCTATACTTAAGACAGGGTTTAAAACAGAGTGACGAAGGATGCAAAAGTCAAAAACTTACCACTTCCACACAGAATGAAGCGGAGAAGTTCGTTTCACTCTATCATGTCGGACATGCCATAGCTGACTCTATGCAGTGTGAAGCAATTTAATGTCATGTCTCAATAATACGGTGCATCTCAAATAGTGGGACAGCTCCCCCTCGGGGGATGCGCGGTGAAGTGTCACGGGGCACGAGGCTGGGAGTACTTTGAATGTTAGTACAGACCTGCCAACATGTACAATTTCATCATACTCAACATACAATTTGACTCTTAAATTTGCTTATATGCTTCACAGCGCTCTATTTTGTTGCATTTTTTTTGGTACAGTACAGACAATTAAATGGATATGATAATTTTCTCAATAGCATTTCAAATTTGGTGGGGGCAGGTGGTTGGTTGGGTGAGGGTGCGGGGGGCACTTCTGTCCTTTCGGGGTGTGTGTGTATGACATGATAAATGGGAGCTAAAACAAAATCGTTACGTTGACTTTTTTGTTGAGTGTGCTTTAGCAATGCTGCAACACAAGCAGCAGCAGCCCCTGAAGCAGCACCTTGACAATTGGTCGAGTCTCGCCACCTTGTGGCCTAATGGTTAGCATGTTGATCTCACAGTCAGGAGATTATGTTTAAAGCTCTGAGGGAACATCTGTGTGTTGACGCCCAGGTTGTACCCTGCCTCTTGCCCAAAGACAGCTGGGACAGCCTCCAGCATACCCTTATGAGGAAAAGCAGTATACAAAATTGATGGCTGATTCGTCTAGTCTGCAAAGGCCAGCTCTCCCAGCATGTTAATAGGCTTCTTCTTTTAGATGCCATAAATAAATAACAAATTCTCTAGGTGAATTAAATAAAAAAAATCTCTGTCAGCAGCATTTGCTACAATGCTACTACGAAATATTTTACTTTGTGTGTGTGTTAGCTACTTTGCCAGCATCAGCAGACAATTAGGGGCTTGCCATGGCAGGTTAAGCGTAGAGTGCCACAGGGATTTGGCATTTTATCCTGTAGAGCCTGACGCCTTCTGTTCCTTAATTAAAGCAACTACCTACAGGAAGGAATACATTTAATGAACTCCTCAGATCAGCTGCCTATTAAAGACTGCAGGAGTGCTAATAGTTTATTATTGGATCCAGACATGAACATGCTGTCTACACAGAGAAATTGCTCTTTGCATTTAATGTTCAACACAGTCAACCATGTGTTGTAAACTATTGGGTCAACTTAGAATTTGAATTTTTTAACCTCATGAAGAAATCCCACAGTCAAAAACATAACACCTTAGTCATGATGAATGATGAAAGCCCTCCTGACACCCCGTCCTGCAAAAAAAGGCCCTTTTATACTGTATACTTGTCACAAAAAAAATAAATCCAGGCTAAAAAGAAAATATTATGCTAGCGCAGCCATGTGAAGCAGGATTGAACCTGCTATTTTTCTCTTTGTTTTAACCATTTTAGTTCTTCACTTTGTTGGTTTTTGTTGTGTATCTATTTCAAAATAATCAATGTTGAGATGTGCATATGATGGATATGATCAGTGTGAAAATGCTATAAGAAAAGTTTTCTGCTCTGGGCACGGTGGAACAAGGGGATTGATGGTTACCATCTGGTTGCTTTACTGTGTGCAGTCACAATCCCTTTTTTGTCCTTGTTGAGAAAAGCACTTATTCTATTCAAGAAAATTGCCTTTCCAACTCTACCCTTTGTTAAATTCAAATAAACTAGACTACAGGAATGCCCATCTCTCTCTTTGGATTATCTAATTCTATTTTTTGATATTCTGCAGCAATCTATATATATGGTTTTTTTAAATAATGAAAATATTACGTTTTAAATATAAGTTTTAACTGCAACAGTTCATGGCAAATACGACACCGACTAAAACCCAGGTAATGACAAAAAATGAACATAGTTGTGTTGTGCAATATGGGCTGACGCGGTTATGTATACTACATCAACCTATATTGTACACATAAATATATTGCAATTTCTTTATAATTAAATATATGCGTTGTGTGATTGTAGAGGTGGTAGATCTTTTTGAGTTGATCATTTTGTAAGTAGCTCTCAGGTTGAAAAAGTGTGAACACCCCTGTGTTGGCAGGTCTGCAATAACACTGAAAGTACTCCCTGCCTCTTTTACAAGAAATAGTACTTTAATTGCATATCTAATATCTAATAATAGGAATAGAATTAGTAGAACACAAAAACTTTTCACATTGTCTAAAATGGCAATTTGCTCGAAATGTCCGTCTTTAGTGTGATCCGGCAGATTAAGTTACATTTTTAGAAATCCTACATAGTCATTTGAGTAGTTTCCCCTTAGTTGTCCCACCAAAATTTAACTTAAAATAGGCAATATATACGCTAAATGTTTAGATTAAACTGTATCCTTAATATGTATTACATATTTTCAGTTTTTATGAATTTTACATGTCAGGAAATACCGAGGAACTATCCTTATTTCATTTCTTATTTTTCAATTGCTTTAACAGTTACATTAAATGCATTGCTGAAGTCATATTATATGTTTTTAGAACTATTGAGGATGGCAGCAACCATTGTGTCTGAAGTGTTTCAATGTTCCCAATCAGCAATCAGTTCCACCCAATCAACACAATACTGTATTTAATAATTACTTAATCAACTAATTTATTACTCTGTCCGTACTTACAGAGGAGCATTCTACATTCACTGTGAACTGGCTTAGCCATCATCTCGAGTACTCGACAGGCACTGCTGTGAGCACATCAGAATCCTTGAGTAGCACTTCATTTAGTACTCAGTTGGCCCAGAGAGAGTAATGTGAAATGTGTGCTTTGCCTGACCTAATGCTAACAATCACTTAACTACGTGAGATACTGCAGAGATATGGCCCAAGTGCCATATAAATATGTGTTCATTTCCTGAGTGCTTTTAATCTCCCATGAAAGCTGGAGCCATAAGACACAAACTGAGCCTGTCTCCTTTTGATGAACATAGTTTGACACTGAGAATTCTCTGTACATTGGGCCATTGAACTGGAAGGGAGCAACCTTTTTTCTATATCTAACTATATTCATTTTTGGAGACCCACCCGGCAGTCAGAGCAAGCCAAACAACTAACAGGGCCATCACCATCACAATCGAGAAGTGAAACGTTTTGTGTCCTTGTGCCTCCAATTGAAATAATGCAAACTGTATAAAAAAAATATAGCAAATTCAGATTTTCTTTAAAAGGTAGGGCCATTGGTAGTAAGTCGCTCACATGACTAACTACGCAATGAGCAACGCGCAATTTCCACTTTGTGCCCCGTTCACAATCATCCTCTCATTGAATGGTGACAAGACACCTTTTGCCATAAGACAGACAGAAAAAGTGATTTAAAAAAATGGATGGATGTTTCAAAAGGTATGTATTCACCTCATCGTCCTGCTCCCTTCTCCAGGCCTCTTCAGATGTCCGCTGGATCTCCTCCTGGATTACACGGGCATACTCAAAGTCCTGTTCCTCTCTGCAGGACAGCAAGAAGAGATTTAATCTTTACATAAGTAAACATACAATACCAGTACCGGTACTGTATTGATACGTAAGTACTGAACATAGTGATCTGATTATGAGCAAATTAACATAAATATGACTCAGCAGTGAAGATGAATGATGCAATTGATGAATGATACAATTGGACTTTGTTTTCCCTCGCCCGGACGCGGGTCACCGGGGCCCCCCTCTGGAGCCAGGCCCGGAGGCGGGGCACGATGGCGAGCGTCTGGTGGCCGGGCCTACACCTATGGGGCCCGGTCGGGCACAGCCCAAAAAGGTAAGGTGGGTGCCCCCTCCCATGAGCTCACTACTCGTGGGAGGGGCCAAAGGGGTCGGGTGCAAAGAGACCTGGGTGGCGGCCGGAGGCAAAGGCCTTGGCGGTCCAAACCCCGGCTACAGAAGCTAGTTGTCGGTACATGTATGTCACCTCTCTGGCGGGGAAGGAGCCTGAGCTGGTGTGTGAGGTGGAGAAATTCCGGCTAGATATAGTCGGAGTCACCTCAACGCACAGCAAGGGCTCTGGAACCAGTCCTCTCGAGAGGGGCTGGACTTCATTCCACTCTGGTGTTGCCGGCAATGAGAGGCGACGAGCAGGGGTGGAAATTCTTGTTGTCCACCAGCTCCGAGCCTGCATGTTGGGAGTTTAACCGAGTAAACGAGAGGGTAGTTTTCCTACGCCTTCGGGTGAAGGGGACGGGTCCTGACTGTTGTTTGCGCTTATGCGCCAAACGGCAGTTCAGAATACCCGCCTTTTTGGAGTCCTTAGAGGAAGTACTAGAGAGTGTTCCCTCGGGGGATTCCCTTGTTCTGCTGGGTGACTTCAACGCTCATGTTGGCAACAACAGTGAGACCTGGAGAGGTGTGATTGGGAGGAACGGCCCCCCTGATCTTAACCAGAGCGATGTCTTGTTATTGGACTTCTGTGCTCGTCACGGATTGTCTATAACGAACACCATGTTCAAGCATAAGGCTGTCCACATGTCCACCAGGACACCCTGGGCCGCAGGTCGATGATTGACTTTGTGGTTGTGTCGTCGGACTTGCGACCACATGTTTTGGACACTCAGACTGAGGTGGTGGTCCCGCTTTTCAAGAAGGGGGACCGGAGGGTGTGTTCTAACTATTGTGGGATCACACTCCTCAGCCTTCCCGGTAAGGTCTATTCATGGGTTCTGGAGAGGAGGATCCACCGGATAGTCGAATCTCGGATTCAGGAGGAGCAGTGTGGTTTTTGTCCTGGTCGTGGAACTGTGGACCAACTCTATACTCTCGGGAGGGTCCTTGAGGGTGCATGGGAGTTTGCGCAACCAGTCTACATGTGTTTTGTGGACTTGGAGAAGGCCTTCGACCGTGTTCTCGGGGAATACTGTGGGGAGTGCTCCAGGAATATCGGGTTTCGGACCACCTAATCCAGGCAGTTCGTTCCCTGTATGACCGGTGTCAGAGTTTGGTTCGCATTGCCGGCAATAAGTCGGACCCGTTTCCAGTGAGGGTTGAACTCCGCCAGGGCTGCCCTTTGTCACCGCTTCTGTTTACTACTTTCATGGACAGAATTTCTAGGTGCAGCCAGGGCGTTGAGGGGTTTCAGTTTGGTGGCCGCAGGATTCGATCTTTGCAGATGTTGTGGTCCTGTTGGCTTCATCGAGCAGTGACCTTCAACTCTCACTGGATCGGTTCGCAGCTGAGTGTGAAGCGGCTGGAATGAGAATCATTACCTCCCAGTTCTCGCCCGGGAAAGGGTGGAGAGCCATCTCCGGGTCGAGGATGAGATGCTGCCTCAAGTGGAGGAGTTTAAGTACCTCGGGGTCTTGTTTACGAGTGATGGAAGGATGGAACGCGAGACGGACAGACGAATTGGTGCAGCGTCTGCAATGATGCGGACTCTGCACCGATCTCTCGTGGTGAAAAGAGAGCTGAGCCAAAAGGCAAAGCTCTCGATTTACCGGTCGATCTACGTTCCCACACTCACCTACGGTCATGAGCTTTGGGTAGTGACTGAAAGGACAAGATTGCGGGTACAAGCGGCCAAAATGAGTTTTCTCCGCAGGGTGGCTGGGCTCTCCCTTAGAGATAGGGTGAGAAGCACTGTCATCCGGGAGAGACTCGGAGTGGAACCGCTGCTCCTCCGCGTTGAGAGGAGCCAGATGAGGTTGCTCGGTAAGGTACAAAGGAGTCACAGGGGTCACATACAGTTGTCTGGACTCTTGCCTCAGCAGGGCGCTCTGCTGGGCTTGTTGCTCCTTCTCTTCATCTTGGAGCTGCTTGGCTACGCGGATGTCGTTCTGCACCAGCTGGTTCTTCTGGATGTTGGTGGTATAGTACTGCTCGACTAGGTGGGCAACACAGATGTAACACAGACATTATTCAAACAAACAGCAGACATATGTTCACCCTAGCTGGTGACTCAAAAGAGGTTTCATGTCAGCGTTCTGAAGAAGAACTATATTGGGCTAGTCTTTAAGGACCAGGCCTAGCAAGTTGAAGATTGGGGTTCAAAACCCGTCATAAACAATGGACTTTTATGAGATAAGGAATGTGGAGGCTATATAATTATTACCTTCTGAGGGCTTTGCTTGCTAGCCAAGCATGAAGTAATTTGGCAAGTGATGGAGCATTGTGCTGCATAAAAATCATTTCGGGATATTTTTCCTGTACCACTGCTTGGTAAATATATTTTCAGTTTATTTGAAGTTCATCGTCAACCCAACTAGCTCATCATTCTCATCCTACCACCTTGCTGGTTTCTAAATTGAAGTAGTGCCACATATCCATGCCTCTGGTCCACCAGGAGTAACTTATTTAATTGGTCCACAAAACCCTTAAAAAATAAGTTATGCCTTTGCCCATTTGTAATACTTTACCTTGAGTTTTCAGTGGTGGTCATATTTCACTCTTCTTAATCATACCCATGACTCTGAGCACTTGATCTTTTATACTTTTGCACACCATGGCTGGGTTGTTTTTTTTCTTATCTAATTAACAACAGAAAGAAAAAAAAACAACAACCCCAACCCCATCCCAGTCCAACCCCACAGCACCAGAGGAAACAAAACTCAACACAAAACAAATAATAGCTGAATGGTTGGGTTGTTGTTTCAGAATATGATGGCATTGATTGGTTGCGAAAAGCGTCACATTTACTCAAGTATTTTGGAGTTTATTTGCATCTTTTCTGTACAAACCTGCGGAGTAATTACAAAAAAATATATATTTGATTGCCCAAAATTTACACCAAGACTTTTTCTACTGCAAGAGCTTTTTCAAGCTGTTTTACAATTTGACATCTCACTATCAGTTAAATGTCTTTGTTTTCTGAAGTTGGAAATTGTTGGGGAGGAGCCAGATACTTGTGTAAAACGAGTATCCGGCTAACCCGCCGTGGCCAGGCAAGGTGTATTAATGTCGGATAGCTTACGTGAGCAGCCACCATGAGTTCACGGAGGTTGTGTACAGCTGGAGAAGTCACCAACTGCGAGAAGAGCCGCTGGTGTGGCCGGGCAATGTACACAATGTACTTATAAACTTGAGACACACACAAGGATCAGACACTCCTCCCCTGCCTTTCCCCTGTGAATTGCAAGGTTTTCCTGTGTCCACACAAGAAATAATTTCCACGTCTATTTTCTTCCTACAGGCTTTGCTTTGGGAATGAAAATCTTTTGTGGGCCAAGTGCATGTCTTTTGCAATTTTCCCCATTTTTGCATGTAGCCAGTACGTTGAAACATGTACATCGGGATGTAAGAACCGTTCGCTCACTTGTTTCGTAACGTAGGCAGTGCATTTAACAAGTCAGAGCTGTAAAGGGCTATGGGTGCGTCGGTCACTGCCCAACTTTTTTTCCGTTTGCTTGCTTCTAATTTGGCTGGTCATATAAAACTAGTTGGAAAACTTTGCTCATAGTCCTGAATGCTGTGCTTTTGAGAAAAAAAACAGTGAACAAGGTTGACAGATTATTTTCCATCACTGGATGTTTGCATGAATCACCAACTTCACACAGATTAGTAAAAAAATAATTAAATAATAAAGTCTTACAGCTCTAGTACACACACACACACAATTCGAATCTCAAATTTGAAACTGTTCTGTAGTTTAGTTTGTTGTTTCTGTATAGTTTAAGAAAAACAATCCAAGTACCAACTTCTGATCAATCTTTGTCAATTTCTTAAAATATTGTACCAGTACCAGCCCTATCCATTTCCAGCTAAACCTCGCCCACGTCCGGTTTATATCCTGCCCACTCTGAGTAAAGATACTATACAGATAATTTAGATGGTTGAACATATACAGATGGTGTACTCGCTTATCCCTAGAAATTGTGGAGAGATATAAAAAATAAGAACTAACTTTTTTCCTAATAATTGTAAATACCATGTGTAATTAAGTATTTATTTACACATCCCGTATGCACTACACCATTGTAACTGAGAAAGACAATTTTTAGACTCAATGAAATTAAGTCAAGATGAAAGCTCCCACCACACAAAGAAGTGGTTCAATGAGGTACCCCACTATTGACAGCACAAGCCAGCACTATGCAGTTGTCACACAGTAGCTTGACATAGTGGTGATTAAAACCGCCATTTGCTTGATGTTCTACTTACTTTCCTGTTCCTGCAGATTATGTGCCAGCACGCCATCTTCCAATACAGCAAAACTCTGGCACACTGAAACGATGCAGGATAGCAACACTTAAATGTAAAGTAAGTACATAATTATAATGAGCATAAGGGATGTAAACAGAATGAATAAAGGAGTATTTACAGTGCATCTTGGTGAATAAACTTGGTCATGGACAGAGGAGCATTCCTTAACACAGGAATAAAAGCATGCATCCACAGCTCTGGCATGAATTCACTCATACTCTATAATTATGGGATAGCCTTAGCCGTGTTCCGGATACACATACAGGAGCAGTGATTTCTGCAGAGCAATCCTGCCTTACTCTCACTCAAAAAAGCATTGCTCTCAATGTTTTTACATGTATTCAGTGTGAACAACCCTCAATATTATATAATATATTTTGTATTACCAATATACTTTAAATAGCACCCAGACATTTACAACTGTACATACACTACCGTTCAAAAGTTTGGGGTCACTTAGAAATGTCCTTATTTTAATAGAAAAACAGGTTTTTTTCAATGAAGATAACTTTAAACTAAACTAATCAGAAAAACACTCTATACATTGTTAATGGTTTTTGGTGCAGTACGTACATAGGTGTATAGAGGCCCATTTCCAGCAACTATCACTCTAGTGTTCTAATGGTACATTGTGTTTGCTCATTGTGTCAGAAGGCTAATGAATGATTAGAAAACCCTTGTGCAATCATGTTAACAGAGCTGAAAACAGTTTAGCTGGGTAAAGAAGCTATAAAACCGACCTTCCTTTGAGCAGGTTGTGTATCTGGAGCATCACATTTGTGGAGTCAATTAAATGCTCTAAATGGCCAGTAAAAGAAAACTTTCATGTGAAACTCGACAGTCTATTCTTGTTCTTGGAAATGAAGGCTATTCGACAAGAGAAATTGCCAGAAATTTCAAAGTGACCCCAAACTTTTGAATGGTAGTCTACATTCAAATCTCTAAGCCTCTTGTAAATGCAAAGACTTTTACTCTGTAAGCTGTCTCTCTGGTATATACTCTTATGCATGTGACTCCTTGTTTTGTCTATACTTCATAATCCTCAATATTGATCACCCACTTCTGTATATTTGGAGAAAAATCGTAAGTATTCAATTATATTGTTCCCTCTAAAAGTCCCTTTTAGTTCCCCTGTAATCTAGTAAAAACACAGCCTTTCTGTGATGAGCACGTTATACAGTACTAAATGGTGTCATGGGTACAAGGTTTATTGCCATCCTAACCATGCAGTATGTTTACAGCCATGCTTAATGAGCAAAGTCTGCATTACTGTGTCAGTGCTGCATGTGCAACTCAAAAGCAAACAAACACTACATTGTTTTCTTCAGTTCCTCAAACTTGTAGATACCCTGTCTGATTAAAACACCTGTCCTTGTGTCTAATCCTTCCACTAGCTGGTCAAATCAGGCTGAGTCACGTCTGGATACATGACAGTTCTGCTTATATCAGTGCACTCAACTCTGAATCATTTCAGTTCAGTTCATGAGCTTTGCTGACGTACACTTGTGATGTTATTTGTTTTAGCTTTTGCTGTTTGCTGTTGCAGGATGCTTGAAACTTAAATATATTCTAGAGATGCAACAATTAATCAATGAATCAACAAATCATGTTAAGCAATTAATCAACAACTATTTTGGGATTTGAGTAATCATTTTTTTATGTCAAAATGTAAATAGCCTCTGATTTCAGCCACTCAAATGTGATCATTTTAAAATTTCCTTAATGATCTATGAAAGCGGACTTATTATTTTTGTGTTTTAAGCAAAACAAGATATTCACTCACAGCTTTGCCTAAAGTCATAAGGATAAGCGGCATAGAAAATGAATGGATGGATTTAAGTCAGACTCAAAGCAGTAAGTCTCTTTGGGTCTACTAAAAATTAAAATTACCTCAAACAACAGAATTTCTGAATCTTTTGGATTCAGAGATACACCCACACCGACTTGACATTTCTTGATTTCCACCAAACAAATTACCAAGTAATTTATACACTTAATTCTACAACAAACAACACAATTCAGTAATTTGCAAAAATGTTCTGAAAAATTGAGAAAAAATTGAAATGCATAGATTTCAATATTTATAATGTCTTCTGGGTTGATTCTATCAGTCAGACATTCTGTGTAAATAGGGAAGAATGACCCAAATGAGGCTGATCGAAATTCAAATGTAGGAAATCATATCAACTCCTCAAAATGCAAAAATATGTCGGTAGACAATCAGTCCATAGGGATCAACAATGACATGACAAGGACAGAACATTTATTTACATTTATGGACCCAACATTTATGGACCCTGCAAGTCTACTGAACCCATTCGAAAGCAGACATGCATTATTACTTACACCTGTCGTGGGCCTTATGGGACTATCCACTAAATGGATTTCCGAGAGCCCTTATGTTTCCAGTCTGTCGGTGAGGAGGGATTAGGTCTTGGATTCAGTCCAACAGAATAAAGTGACAGTTCAAACCATAAATTGAGTTTAAATCTAGACAAGAGATAAGGGAACCAAAAGCAGTAAGCGGGTACCAATAGAAGGAAATGGAAGTTACCTTGTCAAGTGTGTGTGAGGGTGTGTCATACTGTTTTTTTTTCTAAACTCTTCACTCATGGCAGTTAAATTAGCCAGCCAGGGGAGGGACAGACGAGCTGTGTGATTACTGCTAAACAGGTTTGGAGGGACATAGCATGTGGCATTCAGGCTAAGTAAAAATTACACACTTGCTGCAAATCTTTTTTATCATTATGCTTCTTGAAAGGTAAAACTTTGTGCAAAAGATGTGTCTGTGCTTTAAGAGGATGTAAATCAAAGTAGTGTACATTTATACATTGTCATTTTGTTGTTGTTTTATGTGCATATGTTTCAATCAATTCTTAAATTACAATCTGGTAAATTTAAATGTAATTGTTTCAAACAACTGTTTGTAATGATTAAAAATCACAACGAAACTGAATGGTCCAGAGCATTCAAAGAATGTAGTGCAAAGTAGCAACCAATTGAGACATTTTTTCTTCACCCTCACAAGCGCCAGGACAGCAGCAGCGAGAATCCACCAAACAAAGAAACTAGCCATAGAAGAAAATGACATGGGTTCTATTTTCAGCCAAAATACACCCCTTCACTTCCCACCGCCTACACACTCTCCTCCCCCTGCTGTTTCTGCTCCCCTTCCTCCAGCCTGTTGGATTTTGCAGCTCACAGTTTTTTTGCAGAGCTCCACACCACTAAGTGTCCGTCTATCCTGCAACCCTCTGCCTTGTTGGCAAGCACCGGGTCAGTCAACTGGTCAACGGAACTAGGCTGTTATCCAGAACAAGGATATATAGCATACTGGGTCAGTAAGGAGGAAATTAGGTATGGGGGTCAGCGGGGGAATTCCGGAGGGAGTTGTGCAGCCTCGGCACATCAAGCTATTTCAGGAGCAGATAGACAAGACCCAAAACAGGAACTGATAAGGGAGCAGTGAAAACAAAGGCATCACAAGTCTCTAAAATGAAGACGTGGGGCAAGAAGCACCCACAACTCATCAAGTTCACACTCACAACACCATTTGTCAGGTTAGAGGTCATGATGAGTGGAATGGTTAAAATGGACCATATTTCTGATTAACATACCACTGAGTGACAATTAGTCTCATTTTTGGTTGTTTCTGGTTTTTGCCCATGCCACATACAGCATGAAAGCTTTACAATGTGCCCTTTGTGTGAGCAGACAAGAATTGAGTGTTGAATTATCTCGCTTGATAAAAGACATGCAGACCTATTTCCATCCCTGTCGTTAGTGTGGACATGCCAAAGGCTGGGTCAATGAGCTGCACCCTGACAAGGTTTTTACGTATACAAACAGAAAACTAAATTTAAGTCACCCTGGGTTTATACTTTGTTTTTGTGTGCCATTTTGAGTTTGTTGTTGTATGATAAACTCCTCTATAGAGTACTCAAATTTCTCTTTGCCCCAATGCTGGTCTCATTTTAATTCAGATTTTAAAAATATGAAAACTGTTTAACCATTGTCATTCTACTGACAAACACTCCGAAAATACTTTCAAATGTTATTGCTTTTTCCAAAGTACATAATAGATGTTTCATTCATTTCTGACATCATTCTTGCCCGGAGTAATGATGCAATTGGTTACATCTACTTTGAGTATATAGACAAAATTATTGGGTCACTAGGCCATTGTACTACAGCAAATAAAAGAAAACATGGGGCTGCACTCATACAATATCTTCTAGTAAACCTCTGGAGTTGTCCCAGCATTGTAACTTATTTGATGTCACAAAAACAAAAGGTTACACATTTACAATGACAAATAAATACACATATGCAGTATGGCCTTACCATTCCCTGCCTGCAGCTGTAGGGGTGACTTCTGACACTTTGTGAAATAACCCAAACCTAGAGCTGACTCGACTTATCTTATCACACATCTAGTCATCATTTCTGATGCATAGAAAGAGGAGCTGGACCAGTGTGTGTTTTGGTTGTGTGTTCTCACCTTCCTGCACACGGGGTAGGCTGGACTGATCAATCTGCACCTCTGCCATCGCTGAGCCATCACTGTCCGCACAGCCATACATCAAGGAGTTAGCATCGAGCATAACGACATGGCTAAACAAGTGTTTTGTCAGAAAACTACCAGTAGCACACCTACGCAGCATGTCTGACAGCTCACATGCGCAGCAACAGTAGCGTGTAGCAGGTATGGCTAAAACACATCAGAGGGATCTTTGAAACCAACATTCCTCTGCGTTATAAACCTTCCAATGTATGTGTTGGGTCCGGATTTGTTTTGAACTCACCTTCCTCCACCGGCTGCCAACGTTTTCAACAAGTAGCAAACATGCCAGCCAAACGACAACTTTCCGTCTTTGTCTACCAGTGTCTTCTTCTCCTGGCGCCGTTCTACTAAATCATACGTAGGTTTATTGTTTCAATGGCCCGAAAACTTTAACCATACGCTTAAATTTAAAGCGACCAAACACGAAACAAAGCCCCGACGAAGTGTAACTTGAAGCCGCGTCGAGTGTGCCCTGCCACCGCGGCTGCTCCTTTCCTCCTGTCCTGTCTAGCTTGGGGGCGGTTAACGTTTGCTGCGTTTGAGTGCTCCCGGGAGTTCAGAATAACCATTTGGCTGGACGTCTAACTTACACAAACAAAAACAAGTTTCGCCCTCAGTCGTTTAGAGACTCTTATCCTGTTAACGAACAGTATGAGTATGAGCCTAACAGGATGAAATATATTGTTCAAATGAATTAATGATGAATGAATACAGTATAATTATGAATGCATTCTTAACTTTCCAATTTTATTTGAAAGCAACATTATCTCTGCACAGTATTCAAATGGTACATTTGGCCATTTCCATTGCCTGAATCAGTCCAATATATTCTAGTGTTATATCGCTTGTGTTTTTGCAGGGAAAGGATGGAATTTGGGGTCGGTTTGGACATTTCCCTGGCATTACAGGATGTATTTGTTACACAGTGATAATTGCATGCAGACACTATATTTAGTTGACAGCATAGCTCAAATAATTTATGAATACTTTTTAAAATCAATTATTGCAGGCTTGCTGTACCTAATATTACCCCCTGCTGGTCGGACTTGGCAATCAATCTTGAACGCGACCAATGTCAACAAGTCATGAAATACCTGTCTGGTAACATAGCTGAAATGACAGTAGCTAGACGTATGACACAGACACACACACACGCGCGCACACACACACACAATGTTGCTTTTTCAGCAACACCCATCTATGCATTCTCTTTAACACTTGTCTTGATTAGCTGGAGGGTTACACCCTGGACTGGTCACCAGTCAACCAAAGGGCACATATAGACAAACAACCATTCATACACATTTTTGTGTTGTTAGTTTAGTTTATTCACCCTAAAAATAAATATACAGATACATTTCTTGTTCTCAATACAATAACATTTTGTGAAACGGGACTCTCCAAAAGCTGCCCAACATTACTGTAACATCTATGAACAATTTAGAGTCTTCAATTAACCTAGCATGCATGCTTTTTGAGATGTGGGGGGAAGCCATATGGCCTGGATAAAATCCATACAAGCAGGGCGTGAACATGCAAAATCCAAACAAAGATGTGGAACCCAGGTCCCAAGATTGGGAGGCAGGAATGCTTACCACTACTCCACTGTGATGCCCTACTGAGTACTCCTAACATCAATTACATATTAATTTTACAATACAACAATAATTGTTCAATTTACCTTTGTAATAATGACAAAATTAAACAAGTTGTGTATTCATTTAGCCAAGTAGTATTTTCTGTAAGAAAGACCACAATATTTTCTTTTTTTTCCAGTTGCTAAATACACATTCTTGAAAATATTTAATCATTTGTTTGAGACAATAAACCTACAAATCTTACAAACAATTGCAACACTGTACATTCCAATGAAACAAAGCCACATGCGCAATAAAAAAACGACTTCTTGTGAAGCCTAAAGTGGACCAATAAAGAGCAGTATTAATGTCAAATGCTGGCAGAAACATTTATTTCAGAAACTGGGATAAGCCTCTGAGCGGGGTCTTGACTAATACAGAATATAAATCTTAATAGCTTTTCTTGATACATAGCAGCTCCGACTGGCCTGTCTGACTTTTCAAGCATAAAATAAAATGTCACTGTTGCTCATTATGATACAAGAGACTGAACACTGGCGTCACTTCTATAATAAATATACCACTAACATACAGAGGTGCAGAATGAGACTTTCCAAATAACTGCCCTGCAGGTTTCAAACTAATAGTAAAGCTTTAGTGACAGTGCATCTGTACAGACTGTACCAATAAAGCCGAGTTTATTGACAAAAGCATAAACATGACATCTTTCCAGAGCAGGCTTCTCAATGTTGGCTGCAGTGGCATTTAGAATACTGGATATTGTTTTCAATTGAGTGTAAATGTCGTATGGCTCATAGGCGGCGAGGTATTGCATATGTTTTCATTTTCAGTTTTATGGTAAATCCTCCTCACTTTGTATGCAAATCCAAATGTTTGTAAACCTGTTCCTTCTTGAAGTCACATCTCAAACACCTGCTCTCAGTTCATAAAGACAGTCACTCAACCCAAGGAACTGGTAAAACGTGAATCTGACCTTGGCACGTGGGCCACAACACGTGTCTTTTATTGGTCGAGTGATTTATCATAAATGGAAGGAGCAGGTCTTAGGATATTGTTGATGGATCTTGCGGGCAGTAAGACTCTCAATTGTTTATTAGATGTGTGGGTGCATAAACTACAGCTGGATGTATATAACCCAGATTGGATCCACAGACTGTGCGTCAGTCCTCTTTCCTCTTGAAGGTATCTAGACGCATCACTAGAAAAACATCTCATAGTCATGAACTATCTCCTCACCTGGGTTTTACTGGTTGTGGCCTTCCACCCACTGTTGGCCCACCCCATTACATACTCTGCTGAGATACCTTACCCAGAACTTGGTGAGTCAATCACCTGGATTCATGTACAATTATACCCTCATCATCTCAGTTGAAAGTCCTAAAGATGGTACCCATGTCATAGTTGTCATTTGGCACCCCTTTTATTATGGGCTAGACCAGGGGTCTGCAACCAGCGGCTCCGGAGCCGGATGCGGCTCTCTTACCCTTCTGCTGTGACTATGTTTGTGTGTAGTCGCTATGCCGTCCCAGCTGATGCTGTCATGAGCCTTTCAAAGTTCTACTTTGGAGTTGAGCGTGTGCCGTGCAATTCTCTACCGAAGTGCTAGGGGTAGTGTTTTCTAGTTTGTCAACTTGGTAAGAATCCATGACGCAACTATTTTGCCATTGTTCTTTAGGTTAATTTGTCGCTAACGAACAATGACAGTGACGTCAATGACGTCTGGATGGTATCCTCTCTTGGAGCATACATTCACCCCGCAGGATGTTTCTGGACTCCTATACGGTGCTGTGCTATCTGGGGAGATCAACAGAGAAGGTGAGAAGCATTTTGGACCTTAGTTTGTGCACTGAGGCATTTGTCACGCTGAAACAAAAAAGGACTTCTCTGAAATGTTGCCACAAAGTTAACAGTGTTGTCTAAAATGTCTTGTTAAGATGATTAAGATTCAAGGGGAAATATGTTATCAAGTCCAAACTCTGATCGACTACCATATTGACATGGACATTTTTGCCCTAGAAAACTTTCAGAAAAAGATGGCCCATCGTATAATCACAACGTATAGGGTAATTCACAAACATGCTACTTGTGCAAACATCAGCAGAGCAAAGAGACCTGTTATATATTTGTACATTGAAACACACTTTTTGCTGTAATTCTAACACTGGTTGATGTCTTTTGTCTGCGTAATGTTGTTGGTTGGGTGCAGTGGCATATATGCTGTATTTTAGAAGGTGTCTTTGATATCTGAGCCAGAAAAAATGGCAAGATATAAAGATATGTTCAACCTGGCAGATGATTTTTTGAAATAATATTTGGAAATATATGAGTTTTGCCATGTTTTCAATGTGCAGCCTTTGAGTTTTTTTTATATACTGCTCAAAAAATTTAGAGGAAGACCTTTTAATCAGCGTATAGTAACCTATCAGTCAAACTTCAGCGATATTGATCTGGTCAGTTAAGTAGCAGAGGGGGTTGTTAATCAGTTTTAGCTGCTTTGTTGTTAATGAAATCAACAAGTGCATCAGAGGGGCCACAGTGAGACAGACCCCAAAACAGGAATGGTTTTCAGGTTGAGGCCACTGACTCTTTATCTCTTTTGGCTGATTTTTTACTGACTGACTTTCTACTGCTGTAATTTTTCATTTGGCCTGGATCAACATATTTGTTGATGTTGATAGCATGGTGCGGTACCTGGACGTTACAGAGGTTGCACAAGTAGTTCAACTCCTCCAGGTTGGCACATCAATACGTACCAAGAAGATGCAAGAAGGTTTGCTGTGTCTCCCAGAACAGTCTCAAGAGCATGGAGGAGATTCCAGAAGACAGGTAGTAACTCCAGGAGAAGGTCCTTAAACCCTCAGCAGGCTTGGTATCTGCTCCTTTGTGCAAGGAGGAACAGGATGAGCACTGGCAGAACCCTACAAAATGACCTCCAGCAGGCCACTGGTGTGAATGTTTCTGATCAAACAATCAGAATCAGTCTCCATGAGGATGGCCTGAGGGCCTGACATCCTGTAGTGGGTCCTGTGCTCACTGCCCAGCACCGTAGAGCTCGATTGGCATTTGCCATTGAACACCAGAATTGGCAACTACGCCACTGGTGCGCTGTGCTCTTCACCGATGAGAGCAAGTTCAACCTGAGCACATGCGACGGACGTGAAAGGGTCTGGAGATGCCCTGGAGAACGTTATGCTGCCTGCAACGTTATTCAGCATGACTGGTTTGGTGGTGGGTCAGTAATGGTCTGGGGAGGCATATCCATGGAAGGACGCACAGACCTCTTCAGGTTAGATAATGGGACCCTGACTGCTATTACGTATCGGGATGAAATTCTTGGACCCATTATCAGAACCTACGCTGGTGCAGTGGGACCTGGGTTCCTCCTGGTCCACGGCAATGCCCAACCTCATGTGGCTACAGTATGCAGGCAGTTCCTGGAGGATGAAGGAATTGATACCATTGACTGGCCCCCACGTTCACCTGACCTTAACCCAATAGAACACCTCTGGGACATTATGTTTAGGTTCATCCGGCACCGCCAGGTTGCTCCTCAGACTGTCCAGGTGCTCAGTGATGCCCTGGTCCAGATCTGGGAGGAGATCCCCCAGGACACCATCCGTGGTCTCATTAGGAGCATGCCCAGACGTTGTCAGGCATGCGTACAACCACGTAGGGGCCACACAAACTACTGAGAATCATTTGGAGTTGCTACAATGACATTTTGGCAAAATGGACCAGTCTGCTGCATCATTTTTTCACTACCATTTTTGGGGTGGTGGCCGCGCGGTGAATGAATGGGTAGCACGTTGGCCTCACAGTCAGGAGGTTCTGGGTTCGAATCTCCGTTGGGGATCTCTGTGTGGAGTTTGCATGTTATCCCCGTGCATGTGTGGGTTTTCTCCGGGTACTCCGGTTTCCTCCCACATTCCAAAAACATGCATGTAGGGTAATTGGCGACTCTAAATTGTCCATAGATATGGTTGTATGTTTTTGTTTGTCTATATGTGCCCTGCGATTGATTGGCGACTAGTCCAGGGTGTACCCCGCCTCCCGCCCAAAGCAGGAGTACCTACACATGCAGAAACAACATGTAAACACAGAGATGCAGAAAAACAGAGACCTACAACATCAACATCTACAACATCTCAACCACAATCTTACCGTGTAGCACCGATTAATAAAAATATGGTGGATAAATAAAAAAAATATGTTAAAAAATATTTTTCCAGTAACAGACAAGATGGGTTGTCTTATATTTGGGTCAGTACATTTGTCTGTATGTTACTTGTAAACAGTATATGATTATATTCATCCATTCATTCATTTTCTATACCGCTTATCCTCATTAGGGTCGCGGGTATGCTGGAGCCTATCCCAGCTGACTTTGGGCGGGATGCGGGGTACACCCTGGACTAGTCGCCAGTCAATCGCACGGCAGTATATGATGATATGATATGTAAAATAATATTTTTGCAGCTTTACTGTTGATCAAATGTGAATTTCAATCTGACCATAAATTATCAAATTCTTGTTTTGTGTTTTATATTTTACTATTTTAGGTGTCAGAACTACAGGCCCTCTTCCAAAAAGGCTGCAAAGCAAGGTGGGATATCTACAAAAATCTAATTGTAAACTACAAAGCAACAAAACTAACCAATGGATTTCCTCTCTTCCAGGTCTTCCTGGAGAAACGTTTGCAAAACTTTTTCAGCTACATGCTGGGCCTCCGCCAGAAGTTCAGAAAAAGAGAAGATGATTCAGAATGTTTCTGGAAGTACTGTGTCTAAAACTTCATGTGCACACATGTGCATGCATGCACACACACGTCCACACCCACACAGAACAGTACAGTAAATTAAGTTAAGATGCAAGCATTGTAAACATTATTTCATGTAGTACAAACCTATTTTGAGTTTTTACATTTTAAAGCTATTGAGTGTCAGGTGCATGATGACTGTCTTCAAAATCCCAACTCCTTGTGTATTGCAGAATAAAATAATGAAAATTATTGTCTAATGGTGTCACCTAAGAACGGTAGCAAAAATCCTTCATGGGAAGCAGAAAGATTTGAAACCCGTTAACACGACTTTTCAACATTTTTTCATTTTTTTATTATTATTTTACAGCAGAAAGAATATAAAGCATTCAGAAAACATCTTCCATATTTTAAGGGCAATTCAAAATGTTTTGCATGGCTTCAGCAGCTGAAATCACTTTTTTTTTTAAACATATCTATCGAGTCAGTGACGCTTGTACATGCACAAATACAAAAAATAAAACTTACAAACAAGAGAAAGGAAGGGGAAAAAGGGAAAATACAAACACATTAGGAAAACCAAGGGGATCTGAAACTTTTGAGAGCAGCAGAGAAAAGTCACATAACAGGGGGAGACAGAGAAAGAGTGCTATAGAGGAGAGGAAAGTTGATCTAACACTAGTTCACATGCAAAGTGTTGAGGACCCATAGCTTTCTATCAAAGTTGGGCCTTTTTTTCTTCATGTTTGGAATTGATGAAAACGTGCAGTTCGGTATAGGGTGCTCTCCATAAACTACTGAATGCTTGTCTTGCAATACTGGCATTTGCATAAGGGTCCGTCGACTAGATGTGCCTGATCATTTAAAACGTTGGTCTCCACAAAACATCTTTATTGCTCTGCAGTGACGAGTGAAAGATGCAGCGAGACTATGTTCTGTTGTCCCGATGTGTCTACATCTCTCTCTGGCAGGGGTGGTGGGAAAAAAAGAGGGGGAAAGCCAGATTCTTAGGAAAATTGACAGTCATTCATTCAAAATAGTTGTTTTCACAAGATTACTCAATTAAATTTAATGTTCGTTTGTTGGGCACATCTAATGCAAGATGTAAAGTCATCTTCAATAAATCCAATGATCTGCTGGTGCCTGCAATACATAGTGTAGCCTATTTATGTTTATGTATGTGTGTGGGTGCGTGTGTATCTACATATATATATATATATATATATATATAATTTTTTTTTTTTTAATCAGCTGAAAAGTTTTGTTCATTCAAATTTAGCTTCCTCTGCTCTGTTCGGATAACTCCTCTCCATTTTGTCACCCTGAGTAAAACATAAAAGGGAGATTAAACAGTCCCTGTAGGCTACAGCAGAGCAATGTCCAACTTTGACAAACAGTATCTATGCCTCTTTTGTTCTGCATTCAACGATCTCAAAAGCTTGCCGTTTATAGTTTCAATTGTGAGAACACAGATTCAATTTAAATCAGCGAAACACGTAAACCAAAAGATAAAAAAAATGCTTATTTGAAGCTTGAAACAATCCTGTATTTGTGCATTGCCATGAAAACATTAGTAGATACCTTCTTTAATGGTGGCATGTCTAACCAAAGCTCATCGCATTGCAGAACCTGTATGTCATATAACAAGTTAATCCGACTACCGATTCTAGGAAAGTAAGCATGCTTCAGGTGCACGTCTATCACCCAGTTAACTATTTTATCCATGCAAGCATAATAAATCCCCCTCCTTTTAGCAATTTGCATTGGCTATGCATTCGACCCGCAGAACAGGGGTTGAATGTGTTGCAACAAACCCCAGTAGTGGCATTTTAAGTGCGATGTGAGCATGTTGTACCTTCAAAGAACAAATAAGAAGACAAAAGAAGACAGGCTGTTGACAAGCTGGAGCTGCGTGGACATTGGCGATACGAGGGAATATATTATAGCTAGGACCATAGGAAGGTAATAGTGTTGATCTGTTTGTTTGGAGAAAACCAAGGTTCTTCAGGTTTGGTGAATAGGCACTTTCTACATAAACACTGTCCAAATAAAGTGAACAAATCACAACATTAACATTCAATTAAGCCAAATTATGCTTGAACAAACATGACTGTGTAATTTCAATATGAAAAATACACTTATTGACTACAGTTTTGCAGACATTGGTGATCATTTTTAATGTTGAATTTTGGAAAGAATAAATTTAGCACCTTTGGATGTCGCTGCTTGACAAAGAGTTCCAGCCACGCACAGTATGCTACATGTTTGTCAGCTTGAAATATTGACCATTTTACACAGCATTTACAGCATAAGCTTAACTTAGACCTGGCAGCCTTGACCAAGAATGAAATACTGAATTAGCAAAATTGTGGGATTTAGTGAGTCAATAATACATCGAACGGCACATATAAAAGATATGAAGTCATTTACGTCTTGTTGATGTAAGTCTAAAGACCCTGATCAAGGCTGCCATTTACAATCTTTTAGATCAGACGATAACTTATCACATTCCATCTGCAAAGACAACCAAAATAAAAACTCTGCTATCAATTGATGAATGATTAAAATGCCTTCCGCCTAAATATGACTCCCTTTTAAAATGTTATTGGTTAGTTGAACTGTTATTCTCTTCAGCATGCCAGTATGGTTATCAGCTTTGCAAAACATGTGTCAATCTGTGATGTAGCATTCACATCCCTTGGCACTATTGGCAAAGGATTATGGGTAGCTAAAATAACATTTAAAAAACAACCTAAAACAAGATGCTTGTTTTATCGTAAAATCTACAGACATTTCCTAACTCTACATAAAGTATTTTGTAACTTTTCATATGGCAATAACATCATGCTTCAGCAGAATGTTCTTTTTAAGAACAATCAAAATAAAATACTCTAAAATAGTGAAATTGTTCTCATTTTACAGAGCACAGCCACTACTGCTTTGTTGTTTCTCCCCCTTTTGACTTTTCATTCTTTTCATGCACATAACTCATTTTTATCCCAGCTATTTACATTATTTACAAACAATACAACTGTACTTCTTAGGCATTCAAAGAAAACTATACAAATATTTGTGTTTGTCTTGTACCTCTTTTTGACCCATTTTTTAATGAATAAAATAATATATTTCTAAAATACAATCCCCATTGGGTAAATGTGTTTTTTTTTCCTACATACTTTCAGCCTTCGTTATATACAGAAACGTTTGCTCAATTGTCAAAAATATGGATTTGTCAAACCCTTATTTTGGGACAAGCTTAGGGACCCCTCAAAGAATCTCTAAGACGTCAAGGCAATGTATGTGATCTTCCCTTCGAAAGCCCTTGCCGGCTCTGAAGTTCACTGAAAAACAACCGTAATAACCTGCATGACCCGAACTTTTGTCACACAAAATAGGCAAACGTGAGAAACAAATACAATGAAGGGGTAGTCTCGCGTGGATAGATGGATATGTGCCAGGAGAATCCGTGGTTCGGCTGAAAGACTAAGACCATAAACACACGAGCAAAGACTTTTCTTACGCAGAAGTCATGCATTTTTTGGGATAAGATTGTACAACATAGAACCTGGAGATACAGATCACTAATACATTAAACGTGAGGGGACAAACACATTGGACAGTATGAAACAAATTCAAGTATTGAAGTAACAACAGGCAACAGAAAAAGAGAACAATTCAATCCCCTATTTGCTTCTGCACTGTTAACCCCGGTCTACATTCAGTTGTAGCTCCAGCCTTGTGGGCCGAGAGATGGGGCAAAGCACAGTGGGAGACGATGAGCTGTCGAGCGGACTATAAATGCGTGTTTGTATCATGTGGCGGAGTAGCGTGACTGATGTTGTTGGATAAAAACAAATCAATCCCCTTTTGAACTAATTGGTCACTTTAAAAAATTGTGAAATACAATTAGAGTCTTCCAGCATGGCCTCCCTATGGTCTGAGACACCAGCAGCAGCCTTTATTCACATCTATTCACAAGTGACAGACCTCTTGTGGCTTGCCCTGCGTTCTCTTTTTTCACAGTCTGAAATTGTGTCCAGAAAAAAAGTGCAAAAAAATTCCATGAAGCAAAATGTTCTTTACTTCCCTCATCCCGCTGAAGTTTATAATCCCACAGTAGAAGTTGCCAGTCTCCAATTGAAATCCGGTGGAAAGAGTATATATATTTGTGGAAAAATGTGTGATATTATTTTTCATCACTTTCTCTTGTATAATGTCTTGGTTCCAAAAAAATAAAATACAAATAAAAAGGGAGGTGTTGGAGGAATGATGTCACATTGTGAGGGGGCTCTTCTGAGTGGTCTCATGTTCCCTGGCCCTTTTCAATTCTTTCACCCTGTATATCAGAGAGAAAGAGAGAGAGAGAGGGAGAGAGCGAGAGAGACATGAATATTAAACATCCTGAACTTAAACCTCAACTTAGATATCATGATCTTAGTGCTGACGTTGGCAGGAACTCCAGCTGGTCTGTGAAAGGAAGCACTGGTCAATACATCACGCTTCGCATCTATTAACTGGTCTAAATTTCAAGTGTTTCAGAAATGCATATGTAGTTTGTGTGTGCGTGTATGTATATATTAGGGCTGTCAAATGATGACAAATTTTAATCGGATTAATCCCAGTTAACAAATGACTTAATCACCATTAATCACCATTTGCAACTATGTCTGAAATATGTCAATTTTTGCTGTATTTCATTTAAAGAAAGATAAAGACAGGACAGGATTATACAGGGTGACACAAAAAAACGAGAAGTTTTTAACAATAAAATAAAACCAAGAGTGATGGAAGAAAATATTTTATTCATAGAAATTGAAACCTTTAAACGTGCCATTTAAGAAACAATGATGGAATATTCTTTTTTTTTAATTACTTCTTGTAAAAATGTTGAAACTCCCTCTGCGCAGTTGTCAAACGATCACCGTTTTTATAAAACATTGTTATGGCTAATGCATGCTGTTGCCCGTTCCACTGATCCATGGTTAATAAAATGGATAACAAGGGCGAGCTCATTTTGTGGCCAATGGTTAACCACACTAATGACCACGGCATTGGCCACCACCAGGGGGCGCTTCACCATAGCTGGATTGGCAGAACGGGGTGGTGGTCCCGCTTTTTAAGAAGGAGGGTGTGTTCCAACTATTGTGGGAACACACTCCTCAGCCTTGCTGGTAAGGTCTATTCAGGGGTTCTGGAGAGGAGGATCCGCCGGATAGTCGAATCTCGGATTCAGAAGAAACTGTGCAGTTTTCTTCATGGGCGTGGAACTGTGGACCAGCTCTATATTCTCTGCAGATTTCTTGAGGGTGCATGGGAGTTTGCCCAACCAGTCTACATGTGCTTGTGGACTTGTAGAAGGCATTCGACCGTGTTCGTGGGAGTACTGTGGGGAGTGCTCCAGCAATATGGGGTATCTGACCACCTAATTCAGGCGGTTCGTTCTCTGTACGTATGACCGGTGTTTGGTTAGCATTGCCGGGAATATGTCGGACGGGTTTCCGGTGAGGGTTGGACTCTGCCAGGGCTGGCCTATGTCACCAATTCTGTTCATTACTTTTATGGACAGAGGCGCAGCCAGGGCGTCAAGGGGTTACGGTTTGGTGGTCGCAAGATTGGTTCTCTGCTTTTTGCAAATGATGTGGTCCTGTTGGTTTCATCAAGCAGTGACCTTCAACTTTCACTGGATCGGTTTGCAGCTGAGTGTGAAGCGGCTGGGATAAGAATCAGCACCTCCAAGTCCGCATCCATTGTCCTCGCCTGGGAAAAAGGAATGGAGTATCGTCTCCAGGTTGGTGATGAGATCCTGCCCCAAGTGTCAGAATTTAGGTACCTCGGGGTCTTGTTCACGAGTGATGGAAAGATGGGCCGCGAGATGGACAGACAGATTGGTGCAGCCTCTACAGTGATGCGGACTCTGCATCGGTTTGTGTTGGTGAAGAGGGAGCTGAGCCGAAAGGCAAAGTTCTCAATTTATCGGTCGATCTACGTTCCTACCCTCACCTATGGTCATGAGTTTTGGGTAGTGACTGAAAGAGATAAGATCGTGGGTACAAGCGGCCGAAATGAGTTTTCTTCGCAGGGTGGCTCGGCTCTCCCTTAGAGATAGGTGAGAAGCACTGTTATCCAGGAGAGACTCGGAGTAGAACCGCTGCTCCTCCGCATTGAGAAGAGCCAGATGAGGTGGCTTGGGCATGTGGTTAGGATGCCTCCTGGGGAGGTGTTCAGGGCATGTCCGGTTGGTAAGAGGCCTCGGGGAAGTCCCAGGACACGTGGGAGAGACTATGTCTTTTAACTGGCCCGGGAACACCTCAGGATCCGCCTGGAGGAGCTGGACAATGTGGTCGGGGAGAGGGAAGTTTGGGATTCCCTGCTTAGGCTGCTGCCCCCGCCACCCGACCTCGGATTAGCAAAGAAAATGGATGGATGGATGCATATATACATATATATCTTCATATATATATATATTCATATATATGAATATACTCTCTCTCTATATATATAGTATATTTTTATTTTTACATGGCATACAAGTTACCAGTAGGTGCAGTAGATCCTCAGAAAACAAACAAGACCCAGAATTCATGATATCACGCTCTTAAGGCTGTGCAACTGGGAAATTAGTTGAAAGGGGTGTGTTAAAAAAATAGCAGTGTTTGCTGTTGGCTTTACAAACTCAAAACTATTTTGTACAAACCTTTTTGTTTCTAGGATTTGGCAATCTTGTGAATCACTAAACTAATATTTAGTTGTATGACCACAGTTTTTTACAACTGCGTCACATCTGTGTGGCGTGGAGTCATCCAGCTTATGGCACCTTGCAGCTGTTTTCCACTCCAAGGTTCTTTAAAATTCCACAATTCATTAACAGTTCTTGGTTTTGCTTCAGAATCAGCATTTTTGATGTCACCCCACAAGTTTTCAATTAAATTAAAGTCCGGGGATTAGGCTGGCTACTCCATAACATTAATTTTGTTTGTTTGGAACCAAGATTTTGCTCTTTTACTAGTGTGTTTAGGGTCATTGTTTTGTTGAAACCCATTTCAAGGGCATGTCCTCTTCAGCATAAGGCAACATGACCTCTTCAAGTATTTTGACACATGCAAACTGATCCATGATCCATGCTATGCGATAAATATGCCCAACACCATAGTAAGAGAAACATGCCCATATTATGATGCTTGCACCACAATGCTTCACTATCTTCACTGCGTACTGTGGTTTGAATTCAGAGTTTGAGGGTCGTCTCACAAACTGTCTGCAGCCCTTGGACCCAAAAAGAAAATGTTTACTCTCATCAGTCCACAAAATGTTCCTCCATTTCTCTTTAGGCCAGTTGATGTGTTCTGTGGTAAAATCTAACCTTTTCTGCACATGCCTTTTTTAAACAGAGGGACTTTGCGGGAGATTTTTCTAAATAGATAAGCGTCACACAGACGTCTTCTAATTGTCACAGTACTTACTCAAGTGACTCAAGACTGTCTTTGATCATCCTGGAGCTGATCATTGGCTGAGCCTTTGTCATTCTGGTTATTCTTCGATCCATTTTGATAGTTGTCCTCCATTTTCTGCCAGGAGTATCTGGTTATGCCCTCGATTTTAAGGCAATGGAGATCCTTTTAGCTGAGAAGCCAAACATTTTTTTAACCTCTTCATAGGTTTTCCCCCTCTCTAATCAACTTCAACATTCCTCAAAGTACATTGTCCTTCTCTAAACAATGTCTTGAACAACCCATTTTCCTCAGGGTTTCAAAGACAAATGCATGTTCAGCAAGTTCTTTTTTCATCGTGGGGCACCTGATTCAGACCTGTTTTTTCAAAAAATGGATCACTGATTGAATGTCAGACTGCTATTTTTTGAACTCACCCCTTTCAAATAATTGATGGGTCTTGTTTGTTTTCTGAGAATCTACTGCACCTACTGGTAATTTGTTTGCTGTGTAGCAATAAAAATATACCAATAGCAGTGATTAATTTGGTTCGTCACTTTGGACTGGTATTATTTTGAACACTACTGTGTATATATTATACAGTCCATCCATCCATCCATCCATCCATTCATCTTCTATGCCGCTTATCCTCATTAGGGTTGCGGGGGTATGCTGGAGCCTATTCCAGCTGATTTGGGACGAGAGGCGGGGTACACCCTCTATTGGTCGCAAGCCAATGGCATATATTATACAGTCTATGACTGTACATATAACTGTACAACTATATATATATATTCTTTCCTGTGCATGTATGTGTTCTCTCCGGGTACTCCAGCAGTGTATATATATATATATATATATATATATACTGTGTATATACGCGTATATCACGTATATACTGTATGTGTGTGTACAGTACGACCTGAAAAATTAGAATATCAAGTAAAAGTTAAAAGTTAAAAGATGGAACCAACAAATTCAATTTCAAATAACAACTTCAAAATATACATAGAACATAAAATAATTTTTAAAAACTCTGAAGGTTTAGACAACATGTAATATTTTAATTACAGATATTTTTAATTCATTTTATTTTATTTTCATTCATTATTTGTTATCATATTTTATTGGATTTTCTAATTTTAACTTTCCTTTTTTTGTTCAGAAAACCAGTGGTATTTTGATGCATAACAGGAATAAGCAGAAATTGACGCACTGGCGGTCAATAACAGGATCACATCCACATGTAAAAAGACTGGCTAAGAAATGTAAACAAACATATGGTCATATCGATTCAACAATGTATCAAATATTGTTTGATATAAGCCTTTTCAACTTTGCTCTCGTTCTTCTTCATTGTAACATGAACATGGCACAGATATATGTGTCCTGCATCCTCTTTTGCTGAGCTGGTGTACTCCTTAGAGGTAAGAAATCATTACTGTTCTCCCAGTGGGTGGTAGCGCCTATTGTTTTTTTCCCTGCGACCTATATGCTTTCAAAGCAGTCTGACCCATTAGTCAAAACGGCACAGATAATCTTCTATCGCAGGTTGCTGCAAAATTAAGGCAGATATTCATTATTATTAATGCAGATATGATTTAACAAATGCCTGACAAGTTACAAGAAAATGAGAAAGTAACTGTAGAAATATGAATAAATGCCGACACCTCTATGCATGTTTACAAGCTTCAACTATTGATTGAACATTATTCACAATGTTGTCTGCTAACATTATTGGAATTGCAATCGGGGTAGGTTCCTCCTTCAATTCGTCACCCTCTAGTATGCATGCATGTTGTCCTCATTGTCTGTTTTTGAACTGTACAGTGTTAGAATTAGATGAGTTTGGTCCCTGTCAGAATGTCAAGTGGCAGGACACTGGACAAACAGCCAGCCAACAAAACAGAGAAAAACAGCAGGCTAATAGCATGCCTTTAGGTCCAAAGTTGTCGCCACTGGACATGCAGCAGATCAATACACCATCAAAAGAAGCACCCTGCACAGCCCCTAAAACTGTTTTTCTGTGAAAACAAACTGAAATAAAATTTCCAAGGAGAGAAAGTCACATAATGGGCAAAATGCCTGTTGCACCCAATCATCCGTTTTGTCATTCATAAGCATTTTGGTTAGTCTGACAAAGGTCTGTCTCTGATTCTAAGCTTGTCACTACACCTGTGGCTCCAGCTGGCAGCCCTCATGCAAGCAGGCATCAAGCACAAGTGATGGAGGAGGAAGTTGGGTCGGTAGAGAGGCAGGGGAGAGACGAAGAGGAAAAGAGAAAATGAGTGTGGGGCAGGGTGAGAATGCAAAGGCCGATAACTCAGGTGGAAATAATTGTTATTAAAGAGCGAGAGACAGAGAAGAATAGAGAGGCACGAACTGAGTTGCTGAGGCAGCACTCACCCGCTTGAACAGTCTATGGTCCATCAAGGGGCTTGGCATAAACAGCAAAACAATACCACACAGCTATTAGCACACAGTAGGCACTCTGCAGGAGGGTGCGGGGACAGTGGGGGCCCAATTACAGTAAGGGGGCGGGAGACTGGAGCTTAGGCACATGGAGACTTTTCTAACCACCTAACATGCCCAACCAAAATAACACATAACAGCAAGTTTTTAAAAAAGAACTGAGATGGGAGAGGGAATGAAACTTGAGTTGTTTAAAATGCACTTTACTGATTAGCTCAGATACACCATGACAGGACTGTGCACTCAACCTGAGGCTTTACATAATGTGTTGTGAGTTACCTGTGGCGGCAGCGACGCAGAAACCTCATGATCTTCCTGGCAGCTTGATCCTGCCTCTTGGTGAGCAGACAATCTCTGGAAGAAAACAAATAAGATGGGAATGTTTGACTTCATTTGAAGCTTTACATTCTAACTAGGGCTGTCAATTGATTTCAATTTTGAATCAGGTTAATCACAGTTTTCAAATTAATTCATCATGATTAGATCGCCATTTGCAGCCGTGTCTAAAACATGCCTATTTTTTAACTGTATTTTTATTCATTCATTCATTCATTTTCTGTACCGCTTATCCTCATTAGGGTCACGGGGATGCTGGAGCCTATCCCAGCTGGCTTTGGGCGAGAGGCGGGGTACACCCTGGACTGGTCGCCAGTCAATCGCAGGGCACATATAGACAAACAACCATTCACCCTCACATTCATACCGATGGACAATTTAGAGTCACCAATTAACCTAACATGCATGTTTTTGGAATGTGGGAGGAAACCGGAGTACCCGGAGAAAACCCACACACGCACGGGGAGAACATGCAAACTCCACACAGAGATGCCCAACGGAGATTTGAACCCAGGTTTTTCATAATCTCCTGACTGTGTGGCCAATGTGCTAACCACTCATCCTCCGTGCGGCCCCTGTATTTTTATTAACAGAAAAATAAATGACAGGACACAATTACTGTATAGTTATTTGTTTGTTTTAACAGCTCCAAAAGAATTGAAAATTTCAATCAAGTTCAGTCTAAAAAACAGACACACTGTTCTTATGAGCACTTAAGGGTTGTGTTCAAAGACACAGAGTAGTTTTAATTTTAATTTTCTGAGTGTACTTTCAGAGTCTTCTAAACATACGTCAATGTTGAAAATTGTACTTTTATGAGTTATTATTATAAAATGGAATAGAAAAAAAGGTATATTTATCATCATTCAAAATGATTAGGAAACAATTTTCCTGAAAGTTTGACAACCAGCCAAGCCAGATCCTCGTGCTTTAAATTTGACTGGTAATATTTACTTTACGCATGCTCAATTCAACTTATTTTGTGGTATTTTGTTGTTAAATGAAGATGATGGGTCTGTATTTAGTGGCCATAAAGAAAGACCAATAATCTTTGAGTCCCTTGCTTTGCAGTCAGTGCAGACTGTGACCAAATTCTGTGTCACCAAAACGTGGAGACAACATCCTTTGCAAACCGTGAGCTCTTAATTGTCATCATATGTTTATCATGTTGCCTTGATGAGAGTACTACCTCAATTTGTGCTGCACTAGGGCAGAAGCCGCCCCACGGTGGTGAGGCTTGAGTCTGCCAAACTCCTTGTAGCTGCGATAGTATTGCTGAATGAGCACGGCAGCTCTCCTGCTCTGCTGGAATTTCTTCTGCTGGTGGTAGCTGCGGAATTTACTCTGGATAAGGATGGCGGCCTGCGTCATCTTCTTATAAAGTGCATACTGTGAGCAAGAACAAATCCAAATGTCTGTTATGTGACTTGTGCTTCTACAATATTTAGACTGTTTTGGGATGTATTTGACAGCTGGTTGTGAAGATGGTTTACCTTCAAGGCTATCCATGTAAGCTTGCATAAAAAAGGAAGAGATGTATATATTGTTAATGTTGTATGAATCAAATGTATGGTGATTTCATATAAAAAAACTGGGGTTGTACTGTACATAAAGAGCATTATTCCAATTCCAATTAATTAACCTTCCCTACCTGTTTGTATTTCTTGTAACATCGCTGAATAACAGCAGCAGCTACTTCCTGTTGTTCTCGTAGTGGTCGTCCCTGTTGGAGAGTAATCAGAACAGATCAGAGATCAAATCAAAACCTACTATTTTCCACCCGGGGGGCACTGTCCAGTCTAGTCAATATCTTCATATGTACGCCACCCTGGCATGTGTCCAGCCTTTGTGGGAAGTTTGGAGATGGAGATGAACTGTTGAGTTGCCAAAGGTCCCCCTCAGCATTAGCTTGTAGGCACAATAGATGACAAAGAACAGCTTATCGAACAGTTTATTGCATGAAAAAAAGCATAGAGGAGAAGAGGAACGGAGCAGGGGGAAGGTGTTTGGAGTGCTATTTAACAAGCAGCAGCATGCTCCATACATCAAACTGAAAGCACGTATTCATTTCTAACAGCAGTAGAAATATGGAGGAAAATGCAATTGCTCCTATATGCAAGATCATGCTATGCTCAAACCATCCTGTCACGCTGAGGCCACAGGGATATTTTTATATTTTTGCTTATGTTGTCATGTGTACGTTAGTAAAATAAAAACAATTAAACCAATCGACAGGAAGTGTGAAA
Source organism: Oostethus manadensis (assembly GCA_024372805.1). Lineage (NCBI taxonomy): Eukaryota > Metazoa > Chordata > Actinopteri > Syngnathiformes > Syngnathidae > Oostethus > Oostethus manadensis. The sequence continues at coordinate 2,136,227 of QODF01000023.1, read as the reverse complement.
AAGACTCTAAATGAGAGCTTCTTTTTTGAAGCTTTGGACCAGACAAAAGAAAAGCACCCAAAGTGCACAAGAACACACTTTTCACTGCACACTACAGAACCCACGTCATATGGTATCCTAGTGGCGGGCCTGTACCTTGTACTTGTGGAAGGCTGTCTGAACTAGTCGGGCAGCTTCGTATAGTTCTCTCTGTTCTGGGTCGGACAGAGTCAGCTGGGCAAGGTCTCTCTCCACCTTGCTGTTGGAGGCATTGAGAAACTCACTCCAGTCTGCATGCGTTGGAAGTGTGGACCTCTCCAGGGGCCCCTCTCCCAGCAGGGACCCCTCAGGACTCAGACTGGGGTTGGACAATGGGGTCAAAGGTTAATTATACAGATACAGTATCTGAGGGGAGAAAGGGACCATTGATTCCACAGTGCCATATGCACAATATGCTCAAATGGTCCGTCCACCCCAAATTAACACTTTATTGCTGTACTTGACATTGCATAATACAGAAATGTTTTATTATTTTGATTATTTAGTTGCATAGAGCAAGTGGGACATAATACAGTATTACAAACATTGGTCAGTATGATACATTGCGGTTCTACTAATACAACAAATAATTAAATTCGATTTCATACAAAATCATATATAGACAGTGCTTCTGATGAAGCATTTTGTGAGTGGAGTGTAAAAGCTACAATTAATGATGTATGACAACAACACGCGCAAGTGCTTTATCTACACAAAATCATTCCTTACCGTAAGTGTAAGATGCTTGGTAGCTGCTCTGCATCTCCCAGGTAGTTAGCCAGCCAGTTCATAGTGCTGTTAATACCAGACGTGTCTATCGGTAAAGTGTCTGCAGCAGTAAAGTTCTCTCTCTTGATTCTCTCTGGCATTGCCTCGATGATGTGCTCTGCCAGAGTCATCATATTTGCCTGTTTTGTTGAGACAAATAAGCAAACAAGGATGACTGAGGATGAGTGCTAAAAGACTATTCCACAAAAAGTGAGGTTTAGTTCTGTGATGGCCAGTGAACCCTGTAAAGATCCTCACATTGTTTTTCCCCCAAAAACACACACAAAAAAATCCAAAAAACACTGTTGTGGATAAAAGATGAAGGAATCCCAATTCCACCCACTTGCCCTTCCAATTCAACTACATCCTACTTGTACCCCTTAAAATCAATGCCCAAGGGGAAGAAGCCATTAAGAAACGGGACACCCTTTCATTCGCATTCATCATCAGCCTTGGCTGCTGGCTGGCTATGCAACAATTACAGCATTTATAATAAGACCACAAAGTACTGTACAAAGTAATTTGGCAAACTGACATTTATTGCCAAGCGACAAACAAATTTGCCCTGCGATTGACTGGCGACCAGTCCAGGGTGTACCCCGCCTCTCGGCTGGGATAGGCTCCAGGATCCCCGTGACAAGTGTAATTCATTCTTCTTCTTCTTATTATTATTATTACATTTATATGCTTTTTTGTGGCTCTGCCATCTTGTCACTGGGAGTGTTGTATTCGAGGAAATACCCTACCCCTTCGTTTCAAGTGTGGTCCCCAACCACACTTGGTTTTGAAAGTTGTACAACCCTTAGCTCTTAACCCTTGACTTGAGGAGAATTGGGACACCACTTGATTCTTGTAACTGTGGTAAGGGCTAGGATAAGGTGTGGAATTGGGATTCAGCCTAAGAATGGTGATTGGATGATTCCCTGACAACTTCTTCTTTTTACCTGCAAATCATCCATCTGCGCAAGACAGTCCTGATTCTCCAGATCGTCTCGATAAGCAAGCATTTCTGCATCAGCCATGTCTCTGTCTGCCATCACCAGCATACCGAGCTGTTCCTGCTGGCGTAACCGGGTAACAAGTTTTTCCTTCCCTACGGTGCTGCTTCCGCTGACCCCCAACCCCTTCCTCCCCATGCTGCTACTGGAGAAAACCTCTCTGGGGCTCCATCTGGCTGTCCCTGTGGTACCTCCAATAGATAGGCCATTTTCTGAGCACTCTATGGACTGAGTCTTGGGGCTAGAGGACAGCTTGTGGAGCTGTTGCTGCTCTAGGCTTAGAGGAACGGACATGGCTTTGTCAGGTCGTGTCTGAAAAAGTTCTGGGTTGGGTTTATGCTTTTTAGCTAGTGGGAGATCTCTTTGGCCCTCACTACTGTAATAGCTGGAAGGCTCTGACCTAGGCCTCCTCAAGTCTGCAAAACACACATATGATGTTACAAGTAGCTGCAGAAATCCAGAGAAAATAGTAAAACATGATGTTTTTTAAGGTAGCTTTTGATGTGAAACCAAGTACAAAGGGAGCTACTTGCCTGGATTGAGGCTGATGTTGCTGCATGTGGTTGTTGTGGCAGCAGGACCTACTCTCTTGCCACCGGGTGCAACTACACTCTCATTCGCCCAACTGAGCATCCAGCTGTCTGTTGTGTGGGTGTCTGGGGAAAAGGACATGCGAGTTGTGGGTGGTGGAGGAGCTGGTGGCTGCTGCTCCTCCCTCTGCAGTTGCTCCAGACATTCAGCGAGTTTGGTATGGCCACGAGAACGGGCGATTGAAAGTGGTAGGCGGCCCAGAGAATCTGGAATTGCCAGAGCCCGTCTATCCCATTTATATAGGACCACAGCTGCCTCCAAGTGACCTAGTGCACATGCCCACATCTGGCAAATCACACAGTCGTGAAAAGGCAGCAAGGAGACACAGATTGAGTGGATGATATCAAACTGCATTGGTAAAAATGATAATCAACATTTTCCACAATGTTTTTATCATTAATCAAACCAAGGACACTCAGCTCTCTTACCAGAGGCGTGCAGGAGAAATGATCCACATTAAGCGGGTCCACTTCTAACTCCAAATCAATGCTATCAGCATGCTTAGTGCTGGATTGAAGACAAGAAAACAATTAGGTGGCATGCAACTCACTTTAAAAACCCACATTAAGAACTGCATCACTACAGTACTGTATATTTTTTTCTCACCGCCACTTGATGAGTGTTTGGATGAGGGTGGCGTAACCTTGGCCTGCTGCCAGGTGAAGGAGCGTCATGCCTCGGAAAGTCTTTGAGTGGATTAAATGTTTGGACTTGGCCCAGCAAGCTCGACTCATCATCTTCTCACAAACCACCACGACGCGGCTCTCGAAGGAGCTGCTGGCCTGCGTTTGGCCAGATACACACTGCAAAACACAAAGGATAACAATTTGATTGCTGGTTTTATACTCCCTGTTAACAACATAGCCATCCATTTATCTTGGATTTGCACATGTTATTCTGTTTTCTGGTATTGTTAACACAAGTGGTGTGAATCGCAGAATATCATGACACATTTTAGCATAATTCAGCAAAACAATGATGAAAGAGAAAGAAGAAATCTGTAAGGGGGTTAAGGCAGTAAAAAATAATTTTAATGAAATTTCAATTCCATTTTTTGATTTCAAATCCCAACAGTAGTTATCTCATGGCACTTTACACATGAAGGTCATGAATGAAAAAAGAGAACCAACTAAAACCCCACATGAGCAAGCACTTGGCGATGGAGGCAAGGAAAAAATTCAGGAGAAGAAACCTTTGACAGAAACCAGGCTCTGTGGGGTGTCCGTCTTTCTCAACCGGTTGGGTTGCGATATAAAAATACAGTAGAGGGATACATGGTAGATCAAGCTAGAAGTCTTACTCTTAGACCAAGGAACACAGAAAGATGTCTCTGATACATATCAGCGTATCAAGAGGCAATTCTAACTATATTGTATGTTTTAGCAAAAAGGTGAGTTTTGAGTTGACTTTTAATTAAAGAGAGGGTGTCTACCCCCCAGAAATCAATCAGGGAAATGGTTCCAAAACAGAGAAGCCTAATAATTGAAGGATCTACCACTACTTCTGAAAATGTTCAATATTTGCCGACTCGTCCTTTAAATCCTCTCAGACTGCTAGGGCGTTTTTTTGTTTGTTTGTTTGTTTGTTTTACCTCTGCCATTGGTAATGGTAATGCTTTCATTTTACTGTATATGAACATGCATATAAGTTAGATTGGATTACATCACTTAGTACAATTTACAATCCACATGTCCAAAAGGATCCTACCCCCATAGGATTTTCACCCTATTTTAATACATTTGTACACTTCCTGCATTTTTATAATAATGCAGAAATAAGGTATGTGGTAAAATAGTAGTCAAGGTCCTTGTCACGGTAAATAAATTATATATCAATCATGATAAATAACAAAAATAGAACAGAAAATACAGTAGTTGGATCATGGGTGAGTACAGACAATGGTCTCACAAAAGTTAATAATAAATGTGGTATTGATTAGACATAGCATTGGATGTACACAGTAGTTCAGGAGTCTTCTTCCTTGTATTCTGCAAACATCAACTGCTAATGTAATGTTAAACTGTAATGTTTCTTGAAATCACTAATTTTAGAGCATTGTTTTAGTTCCTTACTCATAGAGGTTATGTTTTTGCTGGCATTTATCTGACTGTTTGTGTTCAAAATAACTTGAAAAATCTTGAATGGATTTGGATGAAAATTTCAGGAATTGGCAGAAAATGGATAACTAAAATTTTGGGGTGATCCACATCACTGTCTAGGTCCAGGAATTTTTTAAAGGATTCTTTAACAAGATAGGACCATTTTCAGCATTGTGCATATAAAATTTGTGCAGAAGAAATGGACAGAGACTTGGGAAAAAATACAGGACATGTTTCAAACAGACTCTACAAAATACAAAGACTGAAGCTGATAATGAAATAATTCTGGATATTATGATCCAGAATATCCCGCAACCCTAATGAGGACAAGCGGTATAGAAAATGAATAAATGAATGATCCAGAATATGAAAAAATAGGGGACCTTTGGAATTTTCCTAATAGGAAGAAATTTTATGTTTGAGTAAATATTTTCACAGTATAAATATTGCAAAAAATAGATATTTTGAGAAATATTATTTACATGGCTACTTACATGTACTATTGTATAAATACAAATATTATTTTAATAATTTTGTACGAGAAACCAACATAACTGTATAGTGATTTTACATTTTGCCCTAGGATTGACTGGCGACCAGTCCAGGGTGTACCCCGCCTCCCGCCCAAAGTCAGCTGTGATAGGCTCCAGCATACCCGTGACCCTAATGAGGATAAGCAGGATAGAAAATGAATGAATGAATGAATGAAAAAGGATGAATGATTTTACATCTGAGTAACTAAAAATAAAAAAAAAGATCTTTGCAACCTGTATATAAGTTATGTGTTTGTCATTGATATAAAATTATTTTTAAGCAATGTAGGATTATTGTTTTTGTGTGATTTTCAATATGTGCAGAACTTTTCTAGTTTATTTTTAGCATTTGTAGGTCACACCACATCTTGACCATTGGACTTAGATCACGGGTCTGAAGATGCCATTTCAAAAGTTACTTTTTTCTCTGCTCGCATGCCATATTAGTTATAGTAATGTATGACATATGAGTTGCCATAGCAGGTGTTTACCTGTGTCTGGCTATTATTGTCTCCACCTCCACCCCCTTCCCCTGTGCAGGCTCCTCCTGTTCCTCCACCAGCTCCACCACTCCCTGCAGTGATCTGTTGCTGGTGGCTGGCCATCTCTGCCATCCTCCTCTCCATCTGCTCCAAGCGCTCCAGGATGGACATTCTGAACTGGTTATCTGTCCAGGTATTGGTACACAGAGGAGGAACACAAGTTAGATCCAATGCACAAACAAATGCCGAACTTTGCCGTTATAACCGCACATACAACTTTGTATCGTTGCAAGATCGTGTAGCAGAGACGAAGTTGGACAGAATGTATTAGTTAAAACAAGCAGTGGATCTGGAACAGCATCTTGAACCATAAACATTAACTATTTCTGACACATCAAAAGTAAATGACAAGTCCTTTTTCCAGCTATTACAAATTCAGTATAACGATCATTAATCTGACTGAGAAGTGCGTGAGAACCAAAACATTAATCATCAACTTCATCATAACAAGAGGCTTTGCCAAAATGTACCCCTAACATTCATCAATCACGTGCTAAGGAGCTCCCATCACAAAACTCCTGCTGTTTCGAGCTCCAATCCAACACATTCCAAGTAGATTAACAGGCTGAGTAATGACGCTAAATCGGTCCATCTTTTCACACACAGCTTCATACATGCCTTGCGTGCAAGCCGAAGTTCCTATCCAGCTGATTAAATGCAATCTATTAAGGCCAAGGCATTCCACTCCCCTTCCATAAGCAGCCATGGTCAAAGGAATAAGAGGTGACACTACCAATCAATCACACGAGTCCTTGAAGAATCAGCAATTTCATACATCAAGATGGAGGTGCATTAGCCTTGAGAGTGCTTACATGCTGATTAGGAGGTGGTTAGTGTGTTGTAGCCTACAACGGGTCAAACAGATTTTATTATGTTTTGTCAACACATAGGTCTTCCACAGTATGTAGTTTCTCCTCTCAAAATCTAGAACATTGTGCATAATTCAATAGCTGAAGTGACTTCTGGGAAATTGTAAATTTATATTTCTTGTCACTAAAATAAAAAGTGAAGAGTGTAACTGACTGTAAAATTTCTGGGAAGCTTTATGTTGCATTATGAAGTCCTCTGAGACCATCCATTCATCTATCCATTTTCCTCTGCTTTTTCCGGTAAGACAGGACACTGTGAGGGAAATGGTCTAATGCCTTTTTTAAATTAACAAAGCACATGTAGACCGGTTAGGCAAACTTCCAAACAGCCCCCGGTACCCTTGCAAAAGGATGTAGAGCTGGTGCAGTGTTCTACGACCATGACAAACACCATATTTCACCTCTCGTAGTCGAGGTTTGCATATACTCTTCTGTTCAACAGTCTGGAATAGACTTTCCCAGGGAGACTGAGGAGTATGAGCCACCTGTAGTTGGAGCCTTCTGAGACATTAAGCAAAAACTCTAAGAAGCACTTAAACTTGTCCAAATAAACATGTATAGGTATACACATTTTTACTGTAAACACAAACCCATACACATCATGTTGTATACGGTCTGAGTAATGGGATGGGTACAGAGAGTCCACTGCAGTAGGGACTTTAGAAGACTGCATTAGCATTGCCCATTTAGCCACTATGAGGCCGTTTCTGTGGAAACCTGCTGCTGAGTGGTAACTAGGCGACAGGAACATGGCTGTGTGTGTATGGCCTGCCTGCTATTGGCTTATTGATGAAGGGGAGGAGAAAGACTCTGTATACAGGAAAATAAAAAATGAGTAGAAAGGATAACCATGGGGGGAAAATGTATTAATCCTCCTTACTTTATGAACGTTAATACATTATTTGTTACACTACAGTACAATGCACAGCAAAATTAGTATTTAACCCATCCCTGAGGTGCGATGGGGAGCAACCGTGTTGGGACTGTGGACCAAATTCAGATTTGGTGTCAGCACTTGTTGGGTGGCACCTGATAGCGCTAAGTGGGGAGCCTTCACAACATGACATGGTGACATTTGCGCTTTACAGCAGTGGATGCTCAGGGGGAGCGCTAATGTCAGCCCTCCTATAAGCCACAATAAAAGAGGTCAACCAAGTGCCAGCCATGTACAGACAAATATAATATCAGGGGCTAGTAAAATTGCTGTGTAAATTGTGCTACACTGACAATATTGAGGTCACTTCCTTTAGATAGATGGATAGATACTTTAATAATCTCCAAGAGAAATGTAGTGCCTCTTTGTGTAAACCTGCTGACAGATCAGCAGAGCAGCATCAACAGCAATATGCCGAGTGATTAGTGGAGATATAGGGTTTTAAAGTGAGTCAGGGGCTTGAGCTAGAGCAGTGCACTGCAACCTGTACCATACAAAGCTACGCTCTCCCTCTTCTCCAGTCTGACACAGGGCAACCGGGACATAGATACATGGAGCGGGCGATAGGCTACTTAGCAGCACGCTGACATGTCTTTGTTCAGGCCTAGTGCTGCAGTGTGCTGCAGTGCAGATGATGTCATCTCCACCTGCTGCCTGCTGCTCTGAATGCAATGCACGTCCACTGCAGAGGAAGGATGGGGGATGAGACAAATAGGCGGGAAGAGGGAGGAGATATGGAAGGTGAGCAGCCAAACAGAAGTGCATCAACATGATGACATCGTTAACACCCGCCCACTCTGTGGTTTATGAAAGTGCATGGTAGACGTGCTCACTCTCACACACTTAAGCCAAACTGAAAAGCATGTGCATGGAGGTGGCACCACGTTCATTAATTTTATTTACAGTACTGGAATCATGGTGATTGGTTTACCGACTTAAGAACTTGGACCCATTCTAACTTTGCTCAACAAAATGGGTAAAAATAAATGTGAGAACAACCAACAGTGCAGCCCACTGCATAAATCATTTTTAAGTACTTTTACAGTAAACTGCAAAACTACCTGACCTGTCCTTTAGAGAGTAAAACCTCTTTCATCTAAGAGATAAATGTCTAAAGGAGCTGAAAAATACCACCGCCTGTATCAACATGAACGTGAATAAAAAGCCACTTAATACTGGCCGATAAAAAGGCGCGAACATTTATGACCACTACCACAAATAGGTCATTTTATTGCTTGCCATGGATCCTCATTATAAGAAATAACCTTGTCGAGCCACCAAACACTGACCAAAGACCCAGCTGACTGAGAAAGAAGATGAGCTCCGTGTGGAAAATCATACAGTAAATATAATAATTCCTAATGATACAAACTAGCACACGGTGACCTTCTCCTACCACCCACTTCTAGTTTGCTTTTCTCTAAACTCACTGCTTATGCATCCAGAGCAGCTACAATTTCATGATCCTGACAATCTTGACATGGTGGAAACTCTCATGAGAAAGAGGAAAGATATGCTACTGGGTTGGATTGCATGTAAGGGAGTAAAAGGTGGATCTGAGGTTCAAGGAGAGAAGGGGATGAGGAAAACAGAAGGGTAATGACACATCAGGGCAGAAGAGGTCATAATATGGGTTGTGGATTTCAAGGCCTAAGCCTGGGATTTCTGAGGCGCCATGTGTCCTCTTACATCCGAAAACCAAAAAACAAAAGTGGGTTTAAATGGATCTTCTAAATTGCCATCTGGTTTGTCTATATGTGTATTGTGATAGACTGGGGATCAATCCAGGGTGTACCCTGCCTGTGCCTGATATCAGCTGTGATAGCCTCCAGCTCACCGCAGACGCTAATGAAGACATGTGGTATCAGAAATCAATAAATGAATGAATGAGTGAATGAAGCAACATTTCAGACACTGCATGTTGCTTTGGAAAAAACAAACATAATTTTCTCCCGCCCAATGTCAGCTGGGATAGGCTCCAGCATACCCGCGACCCTAATGAGGATAAGCGGTATAGAAAATGAATGAATGAACAAGTGAATAATTGTGCACTATTTAAACAGAGCTACAATATGAAAACTAGCTTGTTTTGAGGTTTTGAAGGTAGAGGACAACAATTAAACAAAGAAAGTTTGAGAGGATAAAAATAATATTAAACTAAGCTTGATGATTTATTAATTGAATGGCAAACATTTAATCAAGAACATATTTAATCCTGAAATAGGATTAGAGTAGGCTTTTTCACAATAGTCCAGGGAAGCATTTAACCTTTTTTTAATCTCTCTGCAGCCATTTTCTAACGTTAGGCAACATGTGACATCAAGCTGTTCAACGGCCTGCTTATTTTAAAGCCCAAACAGGTGGCACAATGGCAACATTGTCTGCTAGTTACGTTCACTGCTTCCATGCTGTTAATATATTCTTAATCATACAGAGGCATGAAGCAACAGTAAACAAAGGTCACGCCGCATGATTGCATTGCTTGTCTTGCAACAAAGAGAGAACCGCTCTAAGCCTACTGGCATTTGTCCAGCTAAATAGGTCAATTTGAGTCTAGTCTGAAAACTGAAGAGACAGACTCTGTCACAACAAAGGTAAAATGCCAAGAGTGAGCGCCATGGGGACTTGCTGTCATCTAATATTGTACTAATACACTGCTACGCAATTGGCTTTATGTCTCAGGGGCAGGTAGGTTTGACTTTCGGGTTTTCAAACAACATACTGTAACTTGCATAATATACCGCGAACAAAGCAGGGATGCACACATGTGACACGTGCCAATGTATTTATAGTTTAATTTATACTTGATGTGTTGTTAGAAATACTTACATTAACTTGAGCATAATCAACTAAACAGCAGGAAAAGTGACTAAACTTGAACTTGGAACTTCATTACGTTCACTGTATAACAAGCCACAATTGGCAACTTTTATCGGAACCTCTTAGATGTTCCTGCCACAAAGTTTGAATACAAATTAAATGGCCACCACTGTAAGCCAAAACGATAAAAAACATAACTATTATCATACAGTAATGATAACAAGGACAAAACAGAAAAATGTTTTTTACTAAAAAAAAAATTCTTAAAATGTATTGGGTCACTACTTTTACTTTTAAAGTGAGATAGAGTTCAAAGACGCTGTTCACAGCTTGGTGGTGCTGAAACGCTGAGAAGTAACTTTTGGATAGCTCGGTTGACAGACAATAGACTGTAAGACAGATCGATATATACATACATATATAGACTGATATACAATATAGAAGTCTATATACAGGCAAATAACATGATAATATATTCAGTCTTTCTTTTACCCTCGCTCTAGTTAAATGTTTTCCTTACAAACATAAATTGGAGCACCAGCATATCAATTAGGGCTACTGTGTTGAGCCTTTAAAGTAACTGTTTTTACCCTTTTTCCCAGGACCAAATACTGTAGAGCAGCTCCAAAGTTGTAAAAGTCAGTTGTCAAGGGTACAAATGTAATACCTATGCTTGCCTATCCATTGTACCCTTGTGATCTACTTTGTTTCCATGTTTTATGTTACATGATTGGAAATACCCTACAACAAGACAACTAGAACTAATGTTAAAGTGAGCTTAGTGAAGTTGAATATAATATTTTTTCTTGAAAGCATATTTTAGACAAGAAGTGGTAAGGCAGGAGTTTTGCACTACATTCGTCGACTTGAAAGTGCTCACATTGTCCACCTCAGCACAGTTAGAGCACATAACAACGCCTTGCATGCAACTTCCACTTCCTCTGCACAGGTCTACACAAACACAACACAAGACCACAGCGTAAACTTCTAACCTTCTAGCTTATTTTCCATCGGGCATAGTCCGGGGCAAAAAACAGAAACACGCCTTTTTTGTTAAGGGGTGCAGGTGTCAGACACCGGCAACCTGACCCACGCCAATCCCGCCATGGCTGCGTCTGTCTCACTCAAGATGCAGTTTGGTCACAGCCCCTCAAACAGTCTGCACGGTGTCACGCATGGACAAAAGAAAGCACATGTAGTACATCCGCGTGCATGTGGACTGAATGTCAAGCTCCTCCACAGAGTCAAACAATGGAAGAAGTGAGCGAAGAGAGCCGCGCGAGGAGAGCTACTCCTCTTCCTCTAATAGCCCCCCCCTTCCTCCTCCTCCTCCTCCTCCTCCTCCTCTCCACTTTTTGCACCTCTCTCACACACGCACACGCACGCTTAAGTGTTTCTCGTAGTTGCACGCAGTAAAATGATAATAAAAAAGATTGCCGGAGATGGTTTGGCGCACGTGCTGCCGGCAACCAGACGCCAATGTCCTAATTGGGGCTTTTCTACTCTTTGTTTATTACCTCGACATTTCAAGCATCGAGACGTGCCAGAGGCAAATTCAAATAGGTTTATGGGAGCTGGTCTCCGGGGGAAAGGAAATTGGTGCGCGTCTTTGCAGTAGTTTACGCAAACACGCCCACCCGTCCGACTGCATTGTGCGTCGCGCCGGTTAAAAGCTGATTGGGGTCGGCATGCGCTGCCTGCAACAGTCTGCATGCCGCTGCTTGTGTGAGGCTGTAATCGTGCAATAACCACCCCTCATACCAGATAGGGTTATGGGCGCAGGAGATTATTGAAGAGTGGCTGTATTTGTTTTCTGCCCGTGGCTCCCCTACCTGCAGTGCTGCAGAGCAAAAGCGCCCCTTCCCCCACTCTGCATTATGACAAATCAAGGCAGGCAGGCAGGCAGGCAGGCAGCGGTGCCATTAGCACAGCGCAGCACAGAGTCTTCCTCCTTGGCAAAGCTGCATACGCACTAAATGCAAAGTGTTATGTCAGCTGCCTTTAGGAATCAGGTGGCTGCACTTTGAGTCCAAGTCTGTGCAGCCACACTGCATTGGAAGCTTTGCATGGCGTGAGGATGACGACAACATGCGCCAGTGACACAGTCTGCCCTACTTTTGAACAAAGTTATCCCACTTGGTGCTGCATGGGGTAAACAAAGCAGAAGAGTCTGCATGGCCGCAGCCACGAGGGCTGGTTGAAATTGATTTCATCATTATGTTATCAGCTGACTAAAATCAAGGTGCTCTCATCTATGATCTTATTTTATATTTTATCTGGTCTGATTAAAGAGTTCAGTAGTTATTTATGAAATAAATAATGTCGACTAACCAGTTCAATATACTGAACTAATTCATTCATTCATTTTCTGTACCGCTTATCCTCATTAGGGTCACGGGGATGCTGGAGCCTATCCCAGCTGGCTTTGGGCGAGAGGCGGGGTACACCCTGGACTGGTTGCCAGTCAATCGCAGGGCACATATACACAAACAACCATTCACACTCACATTCATACCTATGGACAATTTAGAGTCGCCAATTAACCTAACATGCATGTTTTTGGAATGTGGGAGGAAACCGGAGTACCCGGAGAAAACCCACACGCGCACGGGGAGAACATGCAAACTCCACACAGAGATGCCCAACGGAGATTTGACCGAACTAATTCACCAGCTAATTCATTGAACGTTAATGAGATTCATTCCAAGAACTGACTCTTAAAATCTGCCATTGCAGACTTCGTTAAGTTAAGTTTTAACACTGTCAAAAAAGTATAAATTAAAAAATGTTTCTTACAGTGCTTGTACTTTAGAACTGCACCAAAGCATATTGAGAACTGTGTTTAATATCATGCTCCTCCTACTGTATGCAGCTGAATAAGGAAACTGAAATTTTAGAAAGTATAATGTGCTGTTGAGCTTTTACAACAAAAAGGCCACTGTTCATCAAAACTGGTCATCAATGGTGGCAAATGAGGGGCTAAACTACTGAAGTTCTAGGGTGGGCTGTTTTTCCCCGAGTCAGGCAGCTCCTCCTTTGCCGATTCTGTGAATGAGCTAGTGAGCCGGCAGCGTATGAATGGCGGAGGGATCTGCTGGTTCTGCTGTATATGAACCACCATCTCCCTCCTACTCCCTCCAGGGCCGTCTGCAATGCAGCTGTCCTGGGAGCCGGCGTTTCACCATGTCCTACTTTATCCTGTCAATGCTCAGGCACTGCAGTAATGCGTTTCTTAGCACACACACGCACGCACACGCACACACGCACACATTTTGCCGAATGTCTCAGTGTATGTGTCTGAGTCACCAATCCAACTTAGATAAGGAAAAACTCCACATTACTAATCTGCAAGAGATCTTCAGCTGCATTGTATTTTTACTGTAGCTCCTGAAATCATAACAGGTGAACATTATGTAAAAGTCTGTGCACATTTGAACAAATGTGTTGTTGAACTTTCACTACAGCTTCAAAAAGCATTACAAATAGAAAAAGGGATAATGCTAGCATGAATCTAAAATAATGCCACATAATTCAATGAGTGATTGGAAGAAGTCAGAGTGTAACCAATAGTAATGGACCATACATTGTGTATGAACTGATCTTAAACTAGTCATATAGTCATACTAGTCATGAAGCTCAACACGCACTCGCGGTGCAGATTTTGGATGTAGAGCGGACTTTCCCGGACTCTTTACTTATCATCCTGGGCGACTTTAACAAGGGAAACCTGAGCCAGGAGCTGCCAAAGTACAAACAGTTTATTAAATGTCCGATGAGAGAGCAGAAGACGCTGGATCATTGTTATTCTACAGTCAGTGGGGCTTATCGAAGTGTGTCACGTGCTGCTTTAGGCTTTTCTGATCATGCCATGGTTCACCTCATCCCAGCATACAAACAACGACTGAAGCTCGCCAAACCTACTGGGAGAACATTTAAAAAGTGGACAAGTGAGGCTGTGAAGGAGCTTCGCACATGTCTGGATATAACAGACTGGGAACTATTCAAATCCTCTACTAATAACCTGGACAAATACACAGACACAGTGACGTCATATATTCAATTTTGTGAGGACAGCGTAGTCCCATCTTACACCAGAATGACCTTCAACAACGACAAACCCTGGTTCACACCTAGACTGAGACAGCTAAGGTAGGAGAAAGAAAAGGCCCACAAGAGTAACGACCCTCACTTATACAGACAGAGCAAGTACCTATTTAGTAAGGAGGTGGAGAAGGCTAAATCAAGGTACAACACACATCTGAAGGAAAAGTCCTGGAGCAACAACTCTGTCTCTGTCTGTAAAGGTCTGAGGGAAATCACCAACTACAGACCCAAAGTACCAGCTGTTGTCAACCGTCACTTAGCAGAAAGACTGAACACTCACTACTCCAGGTTCGAAGATTCACACCCCTCCCCCACCCCACTGACTACAATGGACATTGCAGGCATATCAGCCCTGGAGCCCTCCCCCTGCCCCACTGCCCAAAATCAGAACCCTCGGAAAGCTCCAGGTCCGGATGATGTCTCTCCTTCCACCCTGAGACGCTGTGCGGTAGAACTGGCGCCTGTCTTCACGGACATCTTCAACATCTCCTTGGAGTCATGCCATGTCCCAGCCTTCTTTAAGCTGTCCACCATTGTTCCCTTCCCCAAGAAGCCCAGGATCACTGGACTCAACGACTACAGACCTGTGGCACTGACATCTGTGGTCATGAAGTCATTTTGAGCGCCTGATTCTGCCTCATCTCAAGTCCTTCACCTCTCCCCTCCTGGACCCTCTGCAGTTCGCCTACAGAGCCAACCGGTCTGTAGATGACGCCATCAACCTGGCCCTCCACTACATCCTGCAGCATCTGGACTCCCCAGGAACCTACACCAGGATTCTGTTTGTGGACTTCAGCTCTGCATTCAACACCATCCTCCCTGCTCTGCTCCAGGACAAGCTCACCCAGCTCAACATGCCTGACTCCACCTGCAGGTGGATCACTGACTTCCTGACGGACCGGAGGCAGCGCGTGCGGCTGGGGAAGAATATCTCAGGCACACGGACTATCAGCACGGGATCCCCACAGGGCTGTGTACTTTCCCCCCTGCTCTTTTCCCTGTACACCAACAGCTGCACCTCCGGCCACGACTCGGTGAAACTAATTAAGTTTGCAGATGACACCACCCTCATCGGGCTCATCTCAAATGGTGATGAGTCTGCTTACAGGAAGGAGGTGGACTGGCTTGTGTCCTTGTGCAGTTGCAACAACCTGGTGCTCAATGCTCAGAAGACACCGGTGAGATGATTGTGGACTTCAGGAAAGTCAAAGCCCCCCTGCCCCCCTCGTCTTGACAGACTCCCCCATCACAACTGTGGACTCCTTCCGCTTCCTGGGCACTAACATCACACACGACCTCAAGTGGGAGCAGACCATCAGCTCCCTCATCAAGAAGGCTCAGCAGAGGATGTACTTCCTGAGGCAGCTGAGGAAAGCCAAGCTGCCTGTCCGGACGATGGTGCAATTCTACACGGCCATTATTGAGTCCATCCTCACCTCCTCCATCACAGTGTGGTTCTCTGGGTTCCACTGCCAGGGACAAACACAGACTGCAGCGCATCGTGCGCTCCGCTAAGAAAGTGATTGGCTGCAGCCTTCCATCTCTCCAGGACCTGTACGTCTCCAGAACTCGGGGGCGAGCAGGCCGGATACTTGCTGACCCTTCCCACCCTGGACATGGACTATTTGAGCCACTCCCCTCTGGCAGAAGGTTACGGTCCATTCGGACCAGAACCTCTCGCCACAAGAACAGTTTCTTTCCTGCTGCTGTTGAGCTCATGAACACTTTATAACATTTGCACTATGATCACTTTATAACCAGTATTATTGGGACCTTATAACACCTGCAATAAAAACACCCTCATGCCTTTACTTATCAGTGATTTCAACTTTTTACTCAAGGTTCTATGTTTAGTTCCGAATCAGAATC
Organism: Oostethus manadensis; assembly: GCA_024372805.1. NCBI lineage: Eukaryota > Metazoa > Chordata > Actinopteri > Syngnathiformes > Syngnathidae > Oostethus > Oostethus manadensis. Next base: position 2,120,082 of record QODF01000023.1, on the reverse strand, counting down.
AGAATCAGGAAAACTTTATTGCCATTGTAAGTAAACAATTCACAAACTAGGAACTTTCTTTGGCGACTCAGTGCGACGTAGATTTCTAAGTAAACATAGAACATTAAATAAACTTAGAACTAACACTTACTAAACATAGAACCCTGAGTAGAAAATTGAAATTGAAATCACTGATCACTGAAAATCCCAGTTAGTGTTAGCTCTATGTTTATTTAATGCTCTATGTTTACTTAGAATTCTACGTCGCACTGAGTCGCCAAAGAAAGTTCCTGTGAATTGTTCACTTACAATGGCAATAAAGTTTTTCTGATTTTGATATGATATTGAGATCAAATAACCACGAAGTTGACAGGTGACAGCTCTATTATTTACAAATACTAACAAGATGGCAAAGCTCAACATGTTGATGCCAATCATCACAATTACTAATGTGGAAAATTTAACCTAGTTAACCTAACTTGAAAAATGACTCAAGAACCACCATGAATTCTGGCTATGAACATACAATAAATAATTACCATAAACACAACTCACTGTAATTTTGCATTCCTGTTCTGATGAGCAAAATGTCACAGCTGCTGCATGGTCCCCACTGTAATTTATTTCAGATGTGCAGCACACATTTAAAGTTAACAGTAAGTACAGTGCAAGTTCAATCTCAATTTAAACATGTGTAGCAAACATTATTATATGGCTACAGGAGAGTGGAAAAAGGTTGCAGCGGTGGTAGTTTTATCTCTTTTATTGGTAGGCTTATCCTGCAGCGTACCTCAGAGGGAAGCTAATGTGAATATAATGCAATTGCATGAGCTGTGAAATCATTTCAAAGCAAAGCAAGAGTAAATCTGTAACGCTTGATGATGAAGCGTAATATAACCACAATGAACAATTTTAGGAAGTTCATTAGTGATTTGGTGATAGAAAGATCAGAAACAGTAAAACATAGTGTAGAGTAGCATCAAAAAGTGCATTAGAGGACGGTCAAATAAGTTGAAGTAATACAGCATCAGAGAGACTTACCATCCAGCGAGAGCCAGTCATGCTGAGAAGACGGCAGAGAGGGAAGAGCACGAGCCTTATACTCAAAAACCACAGAGTTGGAGATAATCTGGTTACTGACAGCCACTTGTAGCGTCACCAGACCTGTGTCATGAGCTAGGGAGAGAGTACACAGATTCATTCAGAGAATGTACAATTAATGCTGCTGTGCAAAAAAGTGTAAGTGTGCAATATGTACTATTTAGCTCATAAATTACACTAAGACTGGCTAACTAATGCCCTCCTGATCAAAATTTCAAGACCTGTTGAAAAATTACAAGAATTTACATTTTGCATTCTTTGATCTTAAGGAGGCTCTAAATAGAGTTTACACATCCAAAAAGCATAAATGGGAGTAAGACAAAACATTTTCGGAGAAAGCAATTTATTGCAAACAACAGTTAAAGTGAAATAGGTTGTTGATCAGCTGATTCAAAGTGTAAGACCACAGCCTTTAAAAGGAAAAAACTTGGCAAAAATGTGGATTCAATGTCATTTTCTGTTTTGCAAAAGGCAAAAAAGATTTCTGTCTTCAAACGTGGTGAGATTGTTGAGCTGCAAAAGCGAGGCCTCTTGCAGCGTTGCCATTGCTGCTGAGGTTGAAGTCACTTGGACAGCCATTTAAACTTCTTGAAAGATCCTGGAAGAAAAAAAGTTAAGTGGCCGGTAAAATTCACCCGCTCTGAGCCGGAGTATCCGATTGGCTTTCTGTCAAAACATGGGACAATCCTCGGCCACTATGAAGCTATTGATTGTGAGAGAATGGTTTTAAGACAAAAAAAACTTCAAGGGCCTCATCTCCTTCAACGCCATGACATTGTCCATTTGAAATTTGAACGAGAGCACCAAACATGGCACATTGAAAGGTGGAATAAAGTTTCATTCTCTCGGGAGAAAAAATGTAACCTTGATAGACCTGATGGCTTCCAATGTTACTGTCATGACAAGAAGATCCCACTTTTTTCCACATGGCAAGGTGGAGGGGGGTGCTTTTTCCCTCAGTGGAACAACAGCGCTTCAGATTGTGCACAGGCGTCAAATGGCAGCTGGATATGTGGACATTTTGTAGGGGGCATCCCTCATGACTGAAGGCCCTCGTGTGTGACTTGGTTTTTGAACAGGACGATGCTGCAGTTTACAATGCCCACCTGACAAAGAACTTTTTCCAGAGAAATAACCTCACTCTGTTGGACCATCCTGCGTGTTTCCCCGATTTAAATTCTTTGGGATTTGAGGATGGTGCAAGGGAAGTTAACAATAATGGGTCGTAGATGCCCTCAGTAAAGCCATCTTGAAACCATCATCTGAGCAACATTCCCACTTGCTTCCAGGAAACACGGGCATCAAGCATGCCCAAACCAATTTTTGAGGTGATCAACAAGGATGGCCAAGCTACTCACACGTGAGTCATTTTTTTATTTTTTATTTTCATTTTGGGGGAGGATGGGGTTCGGGGTTTTTTGAGCTACGGCCTTAAATTTTTGATCAGTTGATGAACAACATATTTCAGTTTAATGGTTGTTTGCAAAAAATTGCTTAGTCAAAATGTTTTTTCTGTCTCACTCACATTTCTTCTTTTTGCGTTATGAAGCTTTTCTTACAACCTCCTTAAGATTCAAACTGTATAACATTTTTTATCAGGATTGTATTTTAAAAAGCTCACATCTTACCTGGGCAGTAGCAGCGCAGCACTCCTGGTTGGATGAGAGAGGCGGGAACTGAAATCTGGTCAAACAAACAGCTGTAGTTTGAGCCTGCCTCTTGCCAGGGCCCCGTGATTAGCACTTTAACGCCACCCTTAAAAACAAACATGATCACAACCTTATCACAATAGCTCTTTGGGCACAATATTAGATCCATCTGCATGATCTAAGGAAGGTGTCTCCAAAAGGTTGCTTGAGAGCTACCAGTACCTAGCCAGCTGATTTGGAGTAGCTCACCAAAGAGTCAAAGAATATGCGCTTAAACTCTTAGTATTTTTTTTAACTGCTCAGTTGACTGGACTGGTGACCAGTCCAGGGTGTACCCCGCCTCCCGCCAGAAGTCCGGTGGGATAGGCTCCAGCATACCCGTGACCCGAATTAGGATAAGCGGCATAGAAAATGGATGGATGGATCTTTTCTTTCTCTCAAAGTAGCTTAATACTGATGAGAGTTGGGAGACCCCTGCGCTAGAAAAAAATCATACTGAAATACAAGATGCAGACAACTCGTTTTTGCAGACTTTTTTGTTTTGCTTGATTTTGTCAATGTAATCGACCATGAAAAATCCGTGTAATTCACCTCCACACGTCTGTGTACTGTGTGCTCCCTGCTGGCTAATCTGCTACCCATCCCCGCTCTCACTGTTTTGTTATGGAGGTGAGTTGTAATCAAGTACGGCATTTATTGAGACAAGTCAGCGTCAAAAGTATGGGTGTACTTCATGTCAGCTGGTGACAAAGGAGTGGTGAGTAGGTGTGTTGAATTTTGATGTATTTCTCTCTCTTATCGCAACTTTTCAGTGGAAGTTCAACATGGCACTTCACAGCAAAGAACTCTCAGAGGATGTGAAAAAAGTAATTGTTGCTCTACATCAAAATGTTCTAGGCTATAAGAAGACTGCACTTTGAAGATGAGCTGCAGCATGGTGGACAAGACCATACAATGTGTAAGGACAGCTTTCACTTAGAACAGGTCTTGTCATGAAGTTGGTCTGCATGGCTGTCAACTTAAAAGGAAGCCTCTTCTAAGGATGATGCACGCAAACAGTTTGACAAAGAGAAGCAGACTAAGGACAGTAATTACTTGAACCATGTCCTGTGGTCTGATGAGACAAAGATAAAATTATTTGGTTCCGATAATGTCAAGTGTGTAGCACCAGCCAGGGGAGGAATACAAAGACAAGTGTGCCTTGCCTACAGTCAAGCTTGGTGGTTGGAGTGTCATGGAAAGGAGCTGCATGTGCTTTCTGGACCTGGGGAGCAACAGTTGAGCGAAACATGAATGCCAACATGTATTGTGACATACTGTACTGCATGATGCCCTCTCCTGGGAAACTGGCCCACAGGGTAGCATTCCAAGATGTTAAGGAGACTAAACACGCCTCCAAGATTACTACTGGGGTGCTAAAGAAGCTGAAGGTAAAGGTTATGGACCTAAACAGTATTAAACATCTGTGGAGCACCCTCAAGCAGAAGGTGGATGGCAGCAAGGTGTTTAACTCCATGATGCCATCATAAAGGCCTGAAACAGGATTCCAGAAGCAACATGTAATGTTTTATTGAACTCCATGCCCAAGAGAGTTAGGACAGTGTTGGGAAATAATGTTATCCATTCTAAATATTGTCTCTTTGGTCACAATTTGGCACTTTCATGAGGGGTGTAGATACTTTTGTGCCAGTGGGTTTGACATTCATGTCTATGTATCAAGACATTTTGAGGGGACAGTAAATGCACATCCAAGCGGTACACTGACTACTTCACGTTGTATCAAAGTATTGTTTCTTTATCCTTTTATCCTATTCTTTATAGTCTTTGTGTTATCCCTTGGTAATATTTATTCTTGTCATGGTCCAGGTGATTTTTATGTTTTAGTTTTGAGTTGGAGTTGTATTTAAAAATGTTTAACTACTCATTTAAATGTGTCAAAAAAAAAAAAAAAGTTTAGCTGTTATCAACTTGGTAATTTGTGAAAGAACTAGTTTTGATACAAAATGTGAGTTGCAGATACCAACATTTTGCAAATGTTTGTTTGGGTCGAAATAAGATACGGAAAAAATCAATGCAAAAAGGACTGTCATATTAAAGCATTAACTGTGATTAATTTCAGTCACATTTAGTACGTTATTAAAAAAAATTACTTTAATCTTTAATTGTACTGTTTCTGTATGCAAATTACCTTTCTATAAAATCAATGCTTTGTTTGAATCAATTGCTTCTTCTTCAATTGTCTTCTTCCCACTCCTTTTCGAGCCAAATCGTTGTCTGTCTAAAAGTTTTTTGACTGTGTTATTTTCTGTGTATGGTGTGTGGCTGGAAATAATCAATCCATCAATCAAACAATTGTTATGTGTTGGACTTCTTGTGCTTACGTTGCTGGGGGTAGGAAAAATGGTTGGTCACTGGTTGTCATTGTATTAGGGATTGTTTAAATGATGATTCAATGTACATTGAATATACATTTGATTGAATGTAGTTGGGAAGGCAAGGTGAGCAGCAGTGAGTAGTGCATAGTGCGAAGTGAGAGTTGCCGATCCACCATGGAGGATTCACCTGATTCTGCTGCTATATATGATATAATATATATGATATAATATATATGTTATAATGGGTCGGCAACCCATGGCTTCGAAGTCGCATGCGGCTTTTCAGCCTTGTTGCAGCTCCCACGCTTAGCTCTTGTGATTTTTTTAACACTGTTAATACAAGTTGAGCAAATGTGCAATATTGCTCAAAAATGTGTTGTTACTGTTTTTAATGTGTTGATTTCAGTGCTGTATATGGACCAGGTGTTTTATTTTATTGTTTATTTTTAAATTATTTGGATATTGCCATAAGAACACGGCAATATTATCTCCTGGTGTTTGAAACTAAAGATTGCAAGCTGCACTTGGGACTGGTCTCAAATACAGCGGGATGTAAATGGCTAAGGACTGCATTTGTTCAAGTTTGTTAAAAACAAATTAAGAAAACAACTTTTTGTTGTATGTCAATATTTAGATCTGCCTCAATAATGTCATGAATTTAAATGAATGTACCTCATGGTAAGGGCTTTTCTCAGCCATTCAATTTAAAAATAGATTGTAGAGTGTTTGTCATATTCTGTCCATTCATGTGGGTAAGTAAGTTTAAAATAAAATAGATATTTGTCAGTGTGATGTTGCAGTTTTACACCGCTCCAAACTACCGTACTACCTCATTATAATGCGTTACACAGTTTATGGTCTTATTATATCGTGCCACCCGGTGGACATAGTAGGACATTACAACTAAAGACAAACGGATGGCAGGAATCTTTATTTTGTTCTGTACTGCCATCTTGTGGACAGTCAACAAAACGCAACTACCCATTCTCATGATAGTATCCGAAAGATGATGACACCCACATTGTTTGTTTTATTGTGCTACACCTTGTGGGGGGAAATGCTGTAAAAGATGAAGTACAATTCCATTAGCTATTGTAAAGTTGCATGCCATCTCAGTGAAAGTGTATTTTAATCAATGTTGGCCTTCTATCTACTGTCAAATCCAACACAGTGTAATTTAGCATTCACTCACCTCAGGATAGGACCACTCAGGAGAGTAGTCAGTGACGATGAAGAGCCGCCCAGTGGCCTGAAGCATCCCTAGGGTGCCGTGGGCAACAGCTGCAGAGACCACATCGGCTACATTCATGTACGACAGGGAACCCGCCTCTCCTGTGTTTCCTCCTGCTCCCGCTCCCCCACTGAGAGACTGGGGGCTGCAACATGGTTGAAGGCAGAGCTCTGATGTGTTGTAGCCAGAACCCCTGCCCACTGCATCCTCCTGGCCCTGCGGGGGTGCCCCACCAGTAGTGTTTTGTCCCTCAGAGCTGTGGGATGTGACAAGCTGGTGAGCATAAAGGGTCCCTCCAGTGGACATGGCTGTTCCATTGCCATCAACTGAAATGAAGTCATTAATGAGGTCAGAGAACTGATTTCCAAAAGAGATGTCAAAGTGATCCAAACTGATCTCCATTCCTGCTCCCCCCGCTCCTCCATTACTAGCTGTTCCTCCCAAGCCTTGATGGGCTGCGACAGTGTTGTAGAGTCCCTGGACCATGCCAGCGCCTTGGAGGAGCGGCTGTAGCTGCTGTTGCTGTTGCTGAGTGTGATTGCTACCATCATTGGTTCCATTGTGAAGTGCGACACCTTCACCCGCACCACCGTTTCCTCCTCCGCCATTAGATGCCTGCTGCAGATAGTGCTCAGCACCACCTGCGTCTCCATTCCGTGACACACAGGCCTGCATTTGATCCCCTTGCTTCAGTACATTCTCCGCACCATTCTCTGTGGGTCCAGCCTGTCCTGAGCTGATACCGCCTGGCTGCTCTATACTCACTACCTCCTCATGCTCAGTGCAGAGACCAGGGAATGCTCCCTGGTACTGTAGTAGCTGCAGTGAGCCAGCTTGGCCAATGCCATCTGTTGGTGAGCCTCCATTACAGTTGGCCCTTTGCTGGGTCTGCTGGTGGTGGTGAAGGTGGCCATTGCTGCCAGGAGATTCAGTCTTTACTACCTGCAGCCCCATATAGTCATGGGAGTTGTGCTCCATGATGTGTGTTTTCTGGCCCATGCTGGCTCTTCCCTGCTGAACCTGGCTGGATTGAGAGGCATCCTGAAGAAAGAAACTGGGAGAACGGTTCTGTTGTGGCATGTGAGGACTAGACAAGGCTTGACCATAGCTCACTGTAGAAGTGCTGGACGCATAGTCCTGCTTAGCATCAATTGCACTGAAATCCATCTGTTCCAGAGTGGTGCTCGGACTTAGACCCCCACCAGAAGGAAGCAAGGATCCTGCTGTGGTCAACGAGAGGCCACCCTGGCCTGAGCCAGCACCTTGTGGCACAGACACCCCACCACCACAGTTCACTACTGCCCCCACCTGGTAGCCACTTTCCTTGGCCAGCTGCTGCTCAAAGGATGTGTCCTCTGTCTTGATGTTCTTCACTAAAGCTGAGCTGAAGCTGTAGCCATTGTCTGACATTGAAGGGGAGGTCTGTAGTGTGTCGTTGGAATTACCACTGACCCCGCAGGAAGATGAGGCACAGTTTGTCTCTGTCTTCATTGCACTGCCTCCATAGGTCTGGCCTTGTTTGGGGTTGTTCAGGAAGCAGTCAGGGTCAAAATTCATATTTGTTTCTGGGATCTTGATAGTTCCAGAATCCAGACTGCTTGAGAGCACTAGTTCTTCAGAAACTCCTGTGGTAGACAACATGGAAAGACTGTCTCCTGTATTCCCCGTTTCCCCTACTCCTCCACTGGGGAAAGCAAATTTGTGACGATCAGAGAGCACCAAGCCCTGGGAGGTGGCATCTGTACCCATGAGGTGAGTGTTGGGGGCACCAGTTGGAGACATGCTATAGACTGGGTCTCCAGAAACATCTGAAATAAAGACTCCCTGGGAGAGGCCAGACATGACAGAAGCCACATGACTTATTCCTGTCACAACAGGGCTGTCAGCTATGTCTGGGTCGCTGTTGAGACCACTGCTGATGGACACAGGGGAGTTTTGTGTGGTGTCAGGCACCTCAACTTGGTTGGTGGATGATACTTCAGTGCTGTTCTGATGCAACAAGATGGGCTTGTGGACTTTCCCGTTACGTTTCTCCCTGGTGCTGGCTCCTCCGCCTCCTCCACCCGAGCTTTTGCCTCCACCATGGCTACAGTGCTCAGTCTTCCCCTCCGACACGTCATTGTTTTGTACTTCAGAGTGAGCGCTGCTGTAGGCTCCTGTGCGAGGGTCTACTTTGGGCGAGATGATGCGGTGTTTGGCGCTGTTGCATTTGTGGTGCACACTGCTACCTGCACCTAAGAGCAAGCAGGAAACAAAGCAAGGGATTGGCATGGGTGACTGTGGGAAGAAAGGCGAAGATTTGTTACTTTGTTACTGTCCCACTATGGTGATCTACAGTAGTAGTTCTTGGAATTACAACTTACTACTATATTTTCCTCAAAACAATGCTTGGAAACCACAAATTGTAGCTCCATAATCCGTAGCTGCGTAATGCTGAGAGATGCTGTTAGTGAGCAGAGATTGTCAAAAAAATGAAACAAGACCCTCACTGCTGGTTAATATATCACAGCCCGTCATTGCTGGATATATTGCATAATACATCCCCAGGGCTATACACTGTATTGAGATGAGCTTTAAAAAAACACAAATATATTTACTCTGCTATTATCTAGAAAGACTTGCCCCTCAGATGCCAATGATGCCCATTTTCCAAACTATTTCTTGAAACTACCGTTGTCTTCTTCAGTTCTTGTCCTATAAATCAACAGTTCCTTATACAACGTATTTCCATAAATATTCACTCAGTTACCCTTAAATGACACCGCAGTCTTAATCCATAGGGTTTAATGTTATGTTGGTCCACCCTTTGCAGCTACAACAGCATAAACATTTCTTGGAACTTGACTGGCCTGCACGGAGTCCTGACCTTTGCTCAACAGAACATATACGGGCATGAGCGAATCCATCAAGGCAGGCATTCTCGTCCAACATCAGTGTCTGACCTCACGAATGCAATTCTGTACGAAAATAAATAAACACACCTGTAAACCCTGTGGAAAGTTTTCTACGAGAGTTGAAGCTGTTACAGCTGAAAAGTGTGGGCCGACGTTATATTAAACCCCAATGTATTAATAATGGGATGTTACTTAAATGTATATGCTTGTAAAGGTAAGCGAGCAAATACTTTGGCAATATAGTGTTTGGTTCCAAAGCCTCCAGTCATCCTTTGTTGGTGATTCAAGCCTAAGCCCTCCCTTTGTAATGGAACTTGAAACCAATACTCATCTTTTATCAAGATCATATTACTAATATGTGTGGTTAACATTTGAAGGATACTACTTTTTGATGGATGTCTTTAGTGTAAATACTTGGATTCCAGCATTCCTGCAGTTATAACGGTAAAGGTTAACTCTGAGGAAGTAAGATATTTCAGACTTTTCACAGCCGAGAAAAATACCCCACAAAACAGCCAATAACACGGACACTCAATCTGACCTGATATCAAATAAGAATAAACTTCAGCCTGATTTTCTGACTGACTGTATTGCAAACGTATCATTAACATGTTTTGCTGCTACTCTCTTGAAAACAAACTCAGCCCCACTTGCTAAAGCCCTTACCAAGAGTGCCCGTGCAGAGGCAGTTGTGAGTCCGGGGAGGTGGCTTATTTTGGTGGCTGTCCAGTATTTGTTGCACTAGCTGCTCCACTGAGAAGCCAGAGCTGCTGTTCCCATTGCTGCAAGTCCACTTGATGCCATGAACTGCCGGGAGAGAGGAGGAGACACAGATGTCAGCCAGCCCAAACAGACCACCGGCCACACCAGCCCCTCCCCACCAGTTCGACCTGCTAGCTGACAACAATAATGTTGTTCAAGTGACACCTCACAGAGATTTCTGCTTTGGCCTGAGGGCAAAAAACAACCCCCTGACAGGCCTAAAATGATTTGTTTTCGTTTTACAAAACACACGCATATTTCCTGTCATGTTCTCGATCACACTTTCCACACCTCTGTGATAACAAGAATGAAAAACTATTGTGTCTTCTTCCCTCTGAGAGTCTTTTCCTGAACAACATTTATCTCACATCACTACCTCGTCACATTCTTGCACTTCTTGTTGTCAAAGTTGCCTTTTCTTTCTCTGCCGGCTATTGTGTGTTTTCTCATTGAGAGCTGATGAAAGTGACAGCAAGCCAACTCCCTCCAAACCCTGACCCACTTCTCTGCTCTGACAGGGGAATCGTCTGGGATGAAACACCACCTAGATGATGCTCCTGGTGCTGCACTCAGGGGAATGAGTCAGCAACATCCTGATATTATCCATTGCTGTGCTTGCCAACCAAGCCAATGTGTCTAGTTAGAACCAGGGGTGGGCACACTCTGGCCCGGGGCCACATCCGGCCTGCCAAGAATTTGCATCTGGCCCACCAGTTGTTTTCTAAAATATTTAATTTAAACTTTGGACATACAAGCCGGCAATATGACTTCGAAGTAGTCGGAGTCAATCTGAGACAACCTTGTGGTGTTTTAAGTATTTTATCACATGCAGCAATCCAGACTACCTCACCCACAGTGCCAAATAAACACAGACAAGAGACACACAGCTTACCTACCCACTGCACTTTCTGGGAAGTAAAAAAAAAAAAGAAGGGCGTTCACATAACCTTTAATAATCAATGTTTTATCGCTGGGGTCCACAATCTTTTTCATGTGAGGGCCACATTACTTTTTCCTCTGATGGGGGTCCGGAGTCAGTTTGTAACAGAAAACGTTTGAGTATTGCAGGGCTGCCTAAATGTGAACATTTACTGTATTGTTTTCCAGAGAGCCACACATAACCAAATATAAATAACCCTTTGCGGGATCTTCACAGGAAAAAAGTCAGAAAATAAACAATATCATTATTAATGAAATAATAATGATATTAGTAAACGGCCCGTGGGCTGTTTTTTGGAAACCACTGTTTTATCGTTCATAATTCATATTGTATATCCCACATTTGTTCTTATTCAATGTCTTATACACTATACCTATACTCTTATTTGTCCATAGGTGTGAATGTCAGGTTCATGGTTGTTTGTCTATATGAGTCCTGTGCTGCACTGGTAACCAATCCAGGGTGTACAACGCCTGTCACCCAAAATCACCTGGGATAGATTTCAGCTTACCTGTAAACCTCACCAACAAATTTCAGTAGAGGTCATACCCTATGCTCCACTGAACTTCCCTGGCAGGTAAAAGAAACATGATTCATTTACACAGATGAAAAAAATGTTACTACACCAATAACTGGCGACTCCTGTTAGAGTAACAGGGGTTGATGCACTTCCAGGTATTCATTCATTCATTCATTCATTTTCTATACCGCTTATCCTCATTAGGGTCACGGGGATGCTGGAGCCTATCCCAGCAGACTTTGGGCGAGAGGTGGGGTACACCCTGGACTGGTCGCCAGTCAATCGCAGGGCACATATAGACAAACAAAGGCATACAAACATTCACACTCACATTCATACCTATGGACAATTTAGAGTCGCCAATTAACCTAACATGCATGTTTTGGGAATGTGGGAGGAAACCGGAGTACCCGGAGAAAACCCACACACGCACGGGGAGAACATGCAAACTCCACACAGAGATGCCCAACGGAGATTTGAACCCAGGTCTTCCAGATTTCCTGACTGTGTGGCCAATGTGCTAACCACTCAGCCACCGTGCAGCCCACTTCCAGGTATTGTATAATGCAAACAGTACAAATGAGATGAGTGTATGCCCGAGTGTAATGACAGCGCTTTTGTAACAAAGCCGTCATGGAGGCTTTAGGACAGTGGAGCATCTGCTCTGCTGATTTGACTCAGACAGGATGACAGAACAAGAGTCGGGTACAACAGATTTCATCCGTCATGGACATGCAGGCTCCAAACGTCCAACCAAATCTTGCGTCTACCCTGCCCGGCAAGACTTGGCACAATCCTGTTTGTGTGGCCAGGCGCCACTCTGCCGCTGCTGACATGAAGTTATTTTCAAGGCTGTCTGATAGCGCTTCCAACTGAAGAGTAGCTTCCAAAACACAGACACAGACACAGCATTTGTAGTTCAGATCTCAGAAAAAACAAAGGCACCAAATACAAGCCGGTCACGTCACCACACTAATGGTTGTTTGTTACAGTCACACCACCCTGATGATAAATGGTATCAGGAGCACCCATACACATCCCAACCGGTTGCCAGTGTTCACTATGGGATGGCATCGTACATCCAGATTAGCCCGCCTAGCTTTGTTCTTCTCTGGCCCTGTCTCTCTAGCCTGAAGACAGGCCTTCTGTCTGTCTGAGTATTTGTTAAAGCTGCTCATGTGCTATCTGTCAGCAAGCTGGGGGCATCGCTGCAGAGAGAGCTGCGTGTTTATAGCACGAGACCAAAGGAGTGAATCAAGCTGGCTGCCTTGTCTATGGAACTGTAGCGTGACTGAGTAATGATGCCAATCTTTTTGGCCTCTCCTCACTTGCTTGCTTTTTGTCTTTCACATCAAACACCGGAGGATGTTAAGTGAGGGCGAGGTCAGACAAGGTCACGTTTCACAGCCCTCATATCCCAACAACTGTGCGTCACTCTCCATGCATGACAGTGTGTTCTATGTCTGTAGTGGGGCACAAAAAAGCTCTGCCGAGTCAGAAAATGTAATCTTTGTTCAGTGTCTTGTTAGAGGTGTAAAAAATATAAATGTGCTAAAATATTGAGGAAAGGGCAGAACAAGAAGGAGAGCACAGTAATTGTTTTGGGGGAAATACCTGTGCGACATTAAACTAAGTTTTTATCGATTTGTGAGATATGTGCACATTATATGCATAATAAAGTAACAGGAAATACATTGCACATCACACTATGTTGCACTCTGCACTCAATACTGATTGTTTTTAGGTAATCCTGATAGAAAAAGGTAAATTTGGTATGCTGGTTTGTCAGCGGAACCTCAGTGGGATCAGATCTGTTCTGTGAGATAACCACTCATATTATGTTCCCGCATGAGGAAAAAAACATCTCTGTTGATTTAAAATATAGGGCAATTTAGTAAAATTGCTCTCTAAGTGAAGATGTTGATTTGCATGCAGACATTTAGATGCCACAAGATTAGTTGCACCAGCACAATTTAATATGAGACTTGCATCAAAAATGCAGCTTTGACTAAAACAATGATGCTCACTTTTGCTTTCAGAAACATACATATTTATTATATCGTCATTTCTGGACTATAGAGCGCACCCACTACATTCAAGGAAAAATAAAGGTTTGCAAGTATACAGGCTGCACCCATCTAAGAGCCACAGGTGTACACATGGTAACATGGGGTATTTAGTACAGAAAAATATGTTACACAGAGAGATGCATTTAGCTTTCAATTAAATAAATGCTTTTTTCCAAATAGTGTGTGTAGTACGACCGGTTAAACAGTAGCCTACCAGAAAAGTAATTAATTGCTGTCTGTGCCCACCTCCTGGGAACTAAAACCACTAATGTGGTCTTCTTAAAGTGTTAGAACCGAACAGCCCCCAATTCCACCAGAACACATGTAGCTGGTCTCTCTCATTCTGTTGTCGTTGCTACAGTGCGTTTCCACGATTTGGGAACGATGAAGTATCGAATACGAGCAGATGCCATAATTCCCTGTGATAGTTGGATTTTGTGCTAAAATCTATACATTGCAGCCTCTGAACCAGCATACACTATGTATTTGTTCAAATTTGGTCAAATTTGCGAATATAAATGGTTATTTATCTATACCAGGGGTTAGCAAACTACAGCCCGGGGACCACATCCGGCCCGCCAGGGGTTTGAATGCGGCCCACCAGATACTGCCAAAGTGTTATATAAATTTTTACATAGAAGCTGGCAACATGCCTTGCAAATAGTCAAGCGCCAATCTGAGACAACCTTTTAACGGTTTAAGTAGCTTTACACATGCAGTGACCTCTAGTCACGGTGCCAAAAAAACACAAGGTAACCCATATGTGAGACACAACAACAAAATAACAACAACAAACATACCCAGTACACTGTAAGAAGTACTCCTAAATAGTCAGTGTTTTACTGTTCATAGTTCATATTGTATATCACACATCCATTATTCATGTATATTCCGGGTGTTTTATTCAGTAAAAAAACTACAAAAATTCAATGTCCTTATTTGATGTGGTCTAAAGTTTAAAGTGCTCCTGAAAAAGGTACACAAGAACATATAGCAGATTGTAGGATATCTTCAAGTAAGACAAATAATTCCAGGCGAACTGAGTAGGAGTACATTTTGTGCATGTGTAGAATATATAGTCTGGTTCCCTAGCCAGTTTTGTTAAGTCAGTGTGGCCTGCGAGTCAAAACGTTTGCCCACCCCTGTTCTGTAGAGTACACGTGACTCCTGTGATTGGTGACAAGTAGTATAGAAAATGAATGCATTACATTTGTCTCACTCCTACTTTTTCTTTTTGAATTAGAAGCTCTACTTAGAACTTACTTACTTCAAATTTTCAACTGGTCTAAAAATTGTGATCAAAAGTGTATAATCAGTGAGATATAATGTTAAATGAACCAATCGACATTTTTAATGCAACTATAATGCAACTTATTGCCATTGGGTTGTACATATGTACCAAATTGCAGTGTCTGGCGAGTATAAGTAATACAACACCACTTGATCAAGGTACTGTGCTTCCTTCCAGCTTTAATTGGGAGAGTCTATCCAAGAGCACCGCTAGATGGCAATGTTGCTCCGTTTCGGAGCTTACTTCACCACTAGTCCTTCATTAACAGGCACTATAGAAAAAGAGATAAAAGGCAAAGACAGAAAGCACGAGTTTTTTTTTTTTTTTTGCACTTTATGGATCCCCTCTGTACAGCCTGGCAGCAAGAAGGCGTCACCCTCTTTGTCCCAACAACTCCCAAAGTTAATGACTTAACGCATTACTGCAAATGGTGCTTGCTTTTTACATTAAGTCACAGATGTAATGAACACCGTAGGCCATTGTTGCTTGGTGGCTGTCCCGGGGTAAGGCTTTATGTCCTAAAAGTGACAGGAAGCAGAGCAGTGAGGAGGATAATGATGTAGACAAAACCTACGTGATGATGCTTGTCAGTACGCAGCAAGCGCCTTTAAGGCTGCTGACAAGCTCCTCTTTACCTGGCCACAACACAAATAATTGGCCATTGGAAGTCATTGCCCTGCTGTTTCCTGCTCGGCTCCCCCAAATCACAGACAGGCTATTGTAAGTATTTTAACGGGTCCCTGGAAGATTTTCTAGCTTTGCAGAAGTCCCACTTTGACTGTTACCATCATCTGACAAACCCTGACCTTTTCTACAACATCACCTGAGTCGTTAGGCAGGTCTAGAGACTCATAAAAAGCACATCTAGCCTCTAACCGAAATGTATAAAGCTGGTAACAACATGGATCAGTCCAATTGGGGGAGAAAACACACAAGGGAAAGGGGTGCTGTTGGTATTTTCTGGTGAGTCAGACATTCCTGTTCCCACATGCTAACATGAATCAATAAATGACATGCTTTCCTCTGCCTTGACGTCCTTCTCGGGTCAGTAAGGCAGCACGCTCCTGGCTTGGCCTGAGTGGAGTCAGAGTTATGGGAAGAGCTAACCTTTGACCTGCGACTTGCAAATAGAGATGCTATCTGACTAAGGTGCTGATGGAAAGTGTAGCAGCAATCAGCTAATAAGAGCTGACATTGGATCCTCCGACTAAATAAATCAAAAGTAAGTAAGAACATGTCAGGGTAGGTGATGTCATTTCACAGCTAAAAATAGAATTTGGCAAAACAAGTAATTGTGTATGGATTTAGTCAAACACTCACACATGGGTTTGAGCTGGCCAATCAACTCCTCCTTGGTCCACTTGGCCCACTCCTTCTTGTCTGTATTGATGGAACACAGGATTGGACCGCATGGTTTCCCACAATCCTCAATGGCTGGCACATTCAAATAATGGACGAGCACAATGTCGGGATTCTGTGGGGAGAACAGAGATGAGATTATGTCTGGTGTCAGCTGTACAGGGAACATGCTCGATGCTCTTACGCTTGCTACAGCAAAGACTACAAGTGACACATGGACGTGTGGCTCAGCTGCGAGTGTTTTCACCAGCCTGAATGGAGCCAGCTGCTTAATGAGAAGTCAAAATAGAAATGCTACATAGTAACACAAAGCTGACAAAAGCAAATGTGCTATCATTTTCCTGATGTGTATGTATTGGGATTTCTCTACACACATTCTTGTCTACACTAGACACATTTGTCTTGCTTATTTGCACGGGCCAAGTTGTGTGTGCTCGCAACACATGTATAGCATTATGTGAAGTCCTCCCACATGATGATTTCAGCAAGTTGCCCTAAGTCAACGCCAGAAAATGTGCACCTTGTGTGCTGGTACAAGCTTTCATCTGCAACTTCAGACAGATTTGCAAATAAAAGACACAAAATAATACCCTTGTATCAGGAAATTCTAAGATTGCACAGTTTAGCAAATAGACTAAAATTAGATGTCTGCCTTGCTTGTAATGTATTGTAAGAATTGCCTCCAAGTACAGTATATCGACATTTTGACACATGAGATATAAAGCTAAGCTGCACTTGATGCCAAATACTATAAAAACGGCCAAATATAAACCCCCAAAAAGCCTGTGCAAAAATAAAAATACGCAAAAGTCATTGTAAGGAAGATGCAGACATCTGGCACTAAACAAGACATAAGAATCGACAAACAGCAAAGACGCTGATGGAGAAAAATGCAATGACAACATGTGTGTGCGACTGCAGGTTGAAGCTTCATCAATGCTAAGTGGCAAATAAATCAAGGCGCGGCTACAGTAGGTCCTTGTGCCCTCTTACTGTGTATACCATTAATCAGGGGACCAGACACCCTTGCTCTGTCTCGCTTTCTCCCCTTTCATCAGACAGGGGTATGGCTGGCGGCGACGGGGCCCAGAAAAACAATTACTTCTGTGAAAAAGAACCCTAAACGTACAAACAACCTGCTGCCCTCTCGGATGATGTCAGTTCAGCACTTCAAGCATGAGCTGCACGTTGCAGAGTGCTATCCTCCTGCTTTTCTTGTCTCCTGTCATTGATATGGACACAACGCAATGGTGGCTGCCCTCTCTGTATGCAGATGGCAAGGGTGTGTGCATGAAAGGGGGGGATTGCCATGCACCCAGATGGCATCACCAGCTGTGTCAACGTTGAAGTCATGTCCTCCATCTTTTCTTGGGAACACAGGGAATACAGACAGATTTGTGAACGTATGTCAATGAAAGGTGCAATTGTAGCCAATGTGCTTATCCAAATACAGCTCACATTTAAGTGCAAAGACACACAAACACACACTTGTACACCAGCTCCCCAGTTGCGGCTATTTTTTTCCCTTTCCAGTCTTGCTACACAACACAGATGCACATAAACACTAAACACAAAGTGAAAATACCTGTAGCCCAAACCGCACATAAGTGTGTTGCCTTACTTTTTTAAATCTCTTGTAAAGCAAGAAGCATACGCTTTTCCCCAAATCTTGTTTTCCTTCTTTCACACTTCTTTACTTTGAGCAACACACATCCAACGCATACACCTCTCCTTTCAGAAAAGCAGAAATCAACACAATGAAAATATGAAATGTCACGTGAATCTAGCAGGATCGTAATTTCATTAATTTCTTTGTGGCAGCTTTCTTTCTTTCCCTTTTCAATATTATAACCCCAACAAGCAGAGGGGGTTGTGGGATAAGATTCTCCTAGATACATTTTCCAGAGAAAATTGGATCTCATCAATTTATTGATTAATTGTATAACATATTCTTTGGATAGCTCTTTTGCTTCTCTTTTCCCAGAGGGATGATTCACCTCTGCAGTGGAAGGGAATGCTTAGAAGCCTGTGGGGTGCATGTGTTTTGTTTGTGTGTCTTAATATGCATGTTTGTATGATATTTGAGCATGTGAGGTGAAGCCTATAAATAAACACACGACAGTGCGATGAGATCTGTGAGAATGTAGGCCAGCCATTAAAGCCTCTTATTTCATGCATGTACAGTATGTGCAGGCGTAGCGTGTCTCTCGACAGTGTTTTGATGTTACTCTGTTGTGTTAATGTTTACTGCACCTCCCTAGAACAGATGGATAGATGTTCAGCTAATTGCAAGCAGAGTCTTGGGGAGTCAGCCATGGGGGCGGAAGGCCTGCTGAGTGGGTGGCAAAAAGCCCTCGTGTCCTGCCTTCCACTCTACTTTCTCTCACAAACATTGAATGTAACACATAAGGACATGTGCAATATGTGTGCAAACCAAATCTGGCCATTCACAATTGAAGCATACACTACGCAAGAGTGAAAAAGTTGGCGTGCCAACACACACACACACACACACACACGCACACACACATAAACCCGTTGAACACAAGCATATGCAAGATATTGCCATCGCAACCAGTGAATGAAGGTAATGTCGTAGCCAGGCAACTGGTTTCTCTGGCACCCACGCACTTCCAGGCAGCCTACTGCGATCTATCAGTGACTGCCTACCTTGTCCTGAGGTCACACACCTTCTTCTACTCCACCAGGCAAGAAAGAAAGGAAGAGTGGAACAAAGGAAAGATAAAACTTCACTAATGAAGCTGTGCATGCAGACATAGTTTGATGGAGATGGATACAATGACCTTCTCCTTGTACCGAATCTGAGTGTGCGGCTACAAGTGAAAAGGAGTAGAACACACTCTTGGATAGCTGGTGTAGTAATGTGTCCACTGTCTCATTAAATCCCTCTGACCCCAACACAAATCTGCCTCTCTCGGAACACTTGCACATGACCACAGACCCTCCACCAACTCACAATCATTTAATGAGCCACTGAGAGTGCAGTGCGAAATGTAGTTTGAAACAGAGACACGAGCAGCGCTGATCCAATATTTTTGACTATACAGTTGTTCCTTGTTTATTGTGGTTAATTGGTAAATATTGGTAGTATCAATTGGTCTAAATTGGGTTTTGACCATTATTACAGCCCTATAGACAGGAAATAACAGTCCTATACTTATCTTTACACTTCTATTAATAACACTAATAACACTTCTACTAATGCGCAGTCTACGCGATCACTGCAAGGACATACAAGAAGCATATAACAAGCTATTTAGCCTCCAATTTATTTGCTCTAAAGTAAAGAAAATGTTTCAAAGGACAAGTAACATGCCAGAAACCTACCACTTCTACATGAATAGGGAGGATAACTTTTTTCACTCTAACTCAACTCACTGTCAAGGAAATGTCTCGTCAATGTAACATGACTGATTCCAAGTGACCAGAATACTACATGTGACATGTCTTTCAATATTTCTTGACTAAAAATCGGCCTAAGTCAACCACAAAAATTTCAGCAATTTTTAATTGACAAGTTTTTGAAAAACTGCAATAGAGCGAGGGAGCGGTGTTCAAATCGCTATATAGAAACGGGCACAATGTAGTGTGTTTTGAGTTGAGAAGCCAAGCGCAGGTGTGAGATGAGATGCATTGTGGAATGTAGACAAACTGGGGCAGGCCTTGCTTCTCTCTGATAAAATATCCTACAGAGTGAAAGAATAGGGACCTGTCAAACAGGAGAAAACAGTAGAGCAGAGACTGGCTATAGGAATCACCTTCTTTTTACTCAAAGGTGGAAGCTTAGTAAAGGAGGGAAGGAGTGAGGCATTTCTTGGAAGCCTTGCACTCTGAGGGATAGTCCTCGAAATGAACAAAATATCAAAAAAGCAAGAGCAGTCAATTGTTTAGTCACCTACATTCAGCATCAAGGGGAAGGGCAGGTTTGTGTGCCGGCGTGTTTGTTAGTGGATGTATTTACGCCTCTATGTTTGTGTCTGCCTACACTGAATTATAAATTGAGTGCGAATGAGTGTCTGGAGGCAGATGTCTGCATGTTGCTTGGCGTTACATACATCAATATGCATGGAGAATGAGTGCAATGAGCTGAGTGTGAGTGAGTGCATCTGTTACTTTGACTGCATATTCATGGTGTATATGCATGTCAGAATTTGCATTGTATGTCTATTTCTCAGCAGCATGTCACCACTGTGTGTGTTTTATGTTGCTAGCCGAGTTCTGTGGTGACGGCACTATGAGGAGGGGAGTATCCCTAGTAGCGGGGTGGTGATACTGGGTGCCACTCATAAGGTGCCTTCTGGTCTCTGGCATGAATGTTGCTCACTTAATGCCACACCGCCCACAGTTACAAACACGGCTGTTCATTTCACGGTCAGTGGTGCTCTAGGGTGACCACATAGGCACACATAGGCACAAGACAACCTGCTTTTGCTTTAAACCCCAAATTCTCATTGCCAGTGGGTGTATGTTTTGATTGTGTGGGTGGCAGGTAAACATCTAGCTTTGTGGAGCCACGCAGACACATGCAGCACATGAACACATATTCAAACGCAATGCCAAACCCTCCAAACAAGACAGTAAATAGCCTGAAGCTCTTGTCTGGGTAGCTGAGTAATCCATAATCTGTAGCTGCATTCCACCCTCTCCTTCAGCCTAATTAGGGTGTCTGGAGTCAAGGCTCCATTTAGAGTAACTGCAGTTCTACTCCAAATACATCCCCACACTCCCCTTGTTAGTGTGAAAATGACTCCACGCAGGTACCAATCCAATCCAGGCATTGTATTTGAATTGCCTCTGTCCCAAGTCTGTAAGGGGAATAGCAGAGCAGATGGCACATCAGTAGGAGATTCAAACTCCACCTCTCTACCACCATTTCCTTGTGTAGTGGCTGGAAGATATAAAGGCAGAAGTTGGAACTTTTGAGGAACAGGAAGAGGCCAGCATGTTTGAGCGTGTTTCAGAGGAAGCCAGGGGCTGGGGCCTGTGATGTTTAATTCAGCAGCACATAATCACGTCGATGGAGTTGAGAGCGGGGCTTTAAATAACTCGGTTTAGATGGGGGCAGAACTGCTTCACTCTGAGTGGGGCAATGAAACTCTGTGTGTTTGTGCATGTTTGTGCAGATATGTGAGTGAATTTTGCTTTTTTAGTATGCAGGAAAGTGCTCCCCTATTTCTGTGACTCCTTCGTACTTTGAAACATTTTATTTGTGCAGTACATCACAAGGTGAGTTTGTTGCTGTGCCAAGCGTGTGCATGCATTAGGATAACGGTGCAAAAGTCCCGTGTTCAGAGCCTGAATATGGAGGAGCATACTTGATGTCAAGCAGGCAAGCGGAAGCTGGGCAGTGAGGCATTGAAGTCTCTCCTGGTGCCACAACTGCACTCAAAATTTACTTGTTCTTTCTAAGGCCCTCATCCAGCACACTCTCCATTAGTTGTGGTGGTCCCGAGTGTGAGGCTGTGTTGCTCAGAGTAAGGCTGAGAAAGGACCATCAGGAACCCATCCAGCTGCCATATTAGCCCTGGCTGCGCACATGACACTAATCCTAATATTCATTGGACAGCCAGGTGACACTCGGTCACACTAGAATAAAGTGAAGAAAAGGAAAGGAAGTTACTGAGCCCCTCTCAAACACTTGGAAGACTTAACCATCTGCTTCATGGGTATTTATTTTTCTTAGCCTCACAATAACCTTTTTCCCCTCCTAGCTTTTTCTCCGTCTTTCCTCATTGCCTCTTTGGTCATTTTCATCCTTTCCTTGCGGGGAATTGTGCAATTAATTTATAGCACAACACCACAGCTAACGCTACTCCTGTCTACCGCCTCACTCGTGCTTCCGGTCCTGGTCACATCAGCAGCGGTTCTGATTTATTTGTGTGCATCGTCTTTCTCTCTCTGCCAGTCAACATGGCACACTATTTGTGTGCTTCCGCCTGTGTCTGTGGGCGAATCAGGACTTCAGAGGAGAAGCCAGGGGAGAGAGATGTGCTGGTACATTTTTAAACTAGGGAGTCACAGTGAGGACTGGTATGTGTCCAACAGCAGCAACACTGCAACGACAGTCCAACCTGACCATTACTGTATCTGCTTCTGCAACAGCTGACTAAACAATAGAATACAACCATTGTGAGCAGCTACAGAACTTATTGTGGTTGTAACAGAACGCTTGTTCAAGCATACATATACTGTATAAAGATGTTCAGAGCACACATCATGCACTAGATGTCAACAGCAATGCCCTCAGGATTGCTGTGATTCTGTTAGACATGGAGAGGAGCTCATTATTATTACTAGGCTGAATACTGGCGCTGAGCTTGGCAAGACCTCATACACGCACATACTGTATAAACATTATACAACCGGGTGGCCAATGTCAGGTGCTGCGTAAAAAAAGCGCTTAATGGTTTCCTAGCAACATGTTGGATCCACATGAAGAATGAAAAATATAGATGTTGTGTGGTATAGTGACAGAATGAAAGAGTGAGTTTGAGATAAACAGTGCATATTTGAAAAAGATGGAGGGGTGTATGGCGGATGGTATAAGTTGCCAAAGATAAGGCGTCATGAATAGCTTGTGGGAAGATAATGAAGAGAGAGAGAAAGAGAAAAGGCCCCACCAGAAATCTGATGAGCTGATCGAAAAATGACGCATTTCCTCAACCCCTCTACGGGGGCAGTATTGACTGCCAGCTGATTCATGGTGCAGGTCCACTGACAATTAAGGTCACGGGAACGGCTTGTCAAATCCCAGCTTGGGGAGAGATCATCAGGGGAAGACCTTGCGAGTGGTTTAGAATCTGTTGCACGTGCGAAACAACACATACGCTTTGGTTTAAAATACATTACTGTCTTTCACACTAGTTTTAAATGCAAAACACAAGGGGATGTTCAGTACTAGGTCACTATCAGGTGAGAGCGGCTTGTAAAATTACTACACTATCATAAAGAGGTCTGGCTGAATCTCAGGGGCTTTGAGTTTTTTACATCATTGCTACAAAGTCACCTGCAAAACGATTCAACAGGAAGATGGTATTACATTTCCTTTTTTTACGTGTGTGAAATGCAGGCTGCAAGTTGGCGTATTATATAGTCTGCATGTGTGTTTGCTTAAGATACTTGCATGTGTGTGATTGTGCAAGCACATGTTTGGGACATCGGTCTTTAAAATTGTGCTAGAGAGAGGTGGTGAAAAAAGCCTACTATCTCCATCCAGCAGCTGCCTTAAAGAGGAGCCCCAAAACAAGCACAAGACTGTGACAGAGATGAAGCGACCGCAGTCTCCTGGTAGTGTAATAGAAATTTAATTGCGACCATCAATATGGTATTAATCATTAAAGCACAGGTGCTGAGGTGGCACTTTGCTGGCTGTTCTTCTATTGGCAGAGCTCATACACACATTTAGAGCAAAAGTTTGACCTGCTGTGTTGCAAAAGTGTGAGTGTGAACTAAGAGTGAAGTAAAAAAAAGTAAACTTAATTTGACACCACAACCGACACTTCTTAGCCCCACAAAATGCTTCACTTTTGACCCCTTTAAAAATGTAGTAAATGTATTCTGAAAGACGTTCAAATCAGACTGTCAGGTAAATTTGGAGAAAAATTAATCAACTCTTCTGGAAGCCATGTTTCTCATAAAACCTAATCCCTTGTGAGGCAGACCAATGCAAGGCCTGGAGTGCCGTTTTAATCAGCCAGGGTAGAGCCAAAATGCGGCAACTACATTAAGCCGTTAAGCGCAACACGTCTGAAAATGGTTGAATGTGTCTCGCTGAGATGAACGTCTTTTCTCATGAATAATGCATCACACAAAGACAAAACCAGACTCACATTGGAGATTGAATTTGTGTGAGCAAGTGTGAGATGAGAACATCTATTGGTTTGTAGTGACAGTACAAGTATGACCGTGTGATGCATCTAAAACAGGCCAAACTGGAGTCTACTTCGCTAACACCCTTGCCACCTGATGTCTGTCAGTATCTGCCAGTTTGGGCCAATGGACAGTTTATGATTAAGGAGCTGTAGATAAGATTGATTTGGATTGAGAGGCAAACAAGATTGAGGAAGTTTAGAGTCAGCTAAAAAAAGCAAGTCCAAGGAGTGTGTGTGTGCGCATGTGTGTTTCTACTGTATATATGTGAAGAGGGGGTGGGGCGAGTGAGAAATAGAGGAGAGAATGCATTTACACAAGTCTGGACTTTAGAGAGTGCTGCATAATGAGTACTTCCTCGACCCACATTGTATACCGGTGAGACGCTATGGACAGTCCCGTCATGATCGAATGATTAATGCTGTGTGTGAAGATACAAGCCAGGGCACTTGATTTAGCATCATTAAGTAAAGTGTGAGAGAGAAAATAACCCTTTTACTAGAGGAAACCTCCAGGAGAACCAGGCTCAGAATGTTCCTGTGCCTAGACAGTTGGGTTAAGAGAAATGGAAAGGGAGAGATGGGAGAAAGAACGAAGCACAATGCAAAAACAATATAAAAATGAAAATAAAATGTACAGATAACACTATGAATATGGTCTAAGCAGCAGTGTGGAAAGTCAATTTAAAAATTGTTTTTGTTTTGCTTTTCTTGACAACCGTTGATCCAAATGATTTCGAGCCAGACTGGTGTGTGAGAGAGAGTTGATGTTTGGTTGACTCATCCAGAACTCTTGTTATTGGATCCTTTCAACAACTGTGCATGACTGACTTCTAGCATGTTGGAGTGTTTTGTTTTGAAAATAAAACTGTCCCTAGCAGTCTGTTGACTTTGATATGATTTGGACTGTATATGATAAACGTTTTTAAAACAAAAATGTAGACATGCTCAATTGTGGCTTTTTACCGATATGCAATTTACCGATATTCTGCCGCCGTGCTGATACTGATAGACATATTGATGCAGCAGTTTTTCTCTTAAACTAATGTCAGGTCACAACTTGTGCAATAAATTAAAACATCAGGCTTCTTTTACTGTGATGCCAAAAACAAAACAAATACTGCGGTATAAGTTATAGAAAAAGTGCATTATTTATTATTTTCAATTGTTTGAACAAAATATTCATTAAAATTACGTCCAATAGTCATCTGAAAAACTGTCCTCTGTTGCCATATGACAGGTTAGACTTACATATTCACAAATAAGAATCCAAATAAATAATGCCACCGACCACACATTTTGGAAAGTTATAAGAACAAACTAACGTACAAAGTATGAAACTCCGGACTAATACAATCAGTTAAATAAACTAGGCTCATTAAACACGTCTCCAGTCTCTGAGGGAGTTTGAGTAATTCTTGCTGAGGTGTGATATTTGATTTAATTCATCCATCCATTTATCCGGGTCTGGTTGACAGGGTCAGCAGTCTCAGTGGGGAAGTCCAGACTTCCACCTCTTCCAGTTCCGTCATTTCCTCAATACGTCACACAAAGGCAGGTACTTGGCACACGTGATGTTTGTTTATTTTTTCATAGTAAAAAAATTAACTTAAGGGTGAAGAAAAACAAAGAAGATAAATAGAAAAAAAGACCATGAAAGCTTTTTTTTATTAACAACAAATGCAACTTACAATAAAAAAAAGTGACAACACAAATCAATACAAAAAGCGTGACACAAGACGTCCATTGAGTTTAGCCATGTGAGGGGAGACATAATTTGGTCTTTCCTAACCACAAAAATGAAGACTATAAGAAGCAAATATCGCCTGGCAGTGAACAACGGGCGCAAGAGCGGATTCGGGAGACTCGCTCTTTATATTCCCCTACCACTACTACAATGTCTTCTGGCATCAAAACAAGTGATTTGGTGTAGGACAAGCTCTAGCTCTGCCCCCTCGCCAAGTACCTCCAGCTCGTCCAACGTGGAGCCGTGTGATTTTGTTTCAGACACCCGCTGTCAAACAAAGGCGAGAGCTGCTTGAGGAATGTGTGTAGAGTGATGACGTGGATATGGAGAAATTCATAAATCGCCATTTTGGCCAGAGCTTTTAGAAACCTTTCTTCAAATGAGGAAAAAAAAACAGACAACGTGTGAATGACAGGTCAAAACGCAAAAAAATAGTTCTCGTTTGTAAGAACTATGGCTACATGTAGACAG
Organism: Oostethus manadensis; assembly: GCA_024372805.1. Classification (NCBI taxonomy): domain Eukaryota; kingdom Metazoa; phylum Chordata; class Actinopteri; order Syngnathiformes; family Syngnathidae; genus Oostethus; species Oostethus manadensis. Next base: position 2,093,805 of record QODF01000023.1, on the reverse strand, counting down.
GGCCAGTCTAGTTTGTATGGCCAGACTGAAATAAATATCATAAGGTGTCTCAGGTATTGTTAAGGGGGCCGGGTCAAATGTGGAGGTGGGCCGTAGTTTGAGGACCCCTGCTCATAACCATAGATGAGGTGGGAACATAGATTGACACGTAAATGGAGAACTTTGCCTTCCAGCACCCTCTCCACCACAATGGTCCGGTACAGTGACGGCATTACTGCAGACGAATCTCATCACAAAAGCTTCACACTCAGCTGCAAACTTCCCCAGTAAACGCTGAAGGCCACAGCCTGATGAGGCCATCAGGACCACATCTTCTGCAGATAGCACCAAATCCCAAGGCCCCCAAACAGGACCCCTTGACGCCTTCATTGTGCCAAGAAATTTGGTCAAAAAAATTATGAACAGAATTGATGACAAAGAGCAGCCTTGGCAAAGGTCACAGTTCACCTGGAAAAGACTTGACTTACTGCTGGCAAGGCGAAACCGGCTCTTGCTCAGGTGGCACAAGAACTGAATGACACATAGTAGAATGCTATTTGAAGCACCTCCCACAAGACACCGCAAGGAACACAGTGGAATGCCTTTTCCAAGTCCATAAAGCACATGTAGATTGGGTGGGCAAACTCCCATGCACCCTCCAGTACCCCCCTGGCAAGGGTGTAAAGCTGGTCCATTGTTCCACGACCGTACAAAAAACGCACTGCACGTCGAACAATGGTCATATCCTTCTCTCTAACATCCTGGAATAGATATCCCAGGGAAGAGTGACACGTGCCCACCACAACCTCAATATACGTTTGGGTCTGCCAGGTCAGGTCTCGTACCTCATCACTAGGTGGAGATCAGTTAACAGCCCCTCAGCCCCTCTCTTCACCCATGTGTCCAAGACATCCAGGTGTAGGTCTTATTACAAAGTAAATCATAGACCTGTGGCCTAGGGTGTCCTGGTGCCAAGTGCCCTTATGGACATCTTTACCAGCGGCAATGTTCTTTAGCACCTCTTTGATAAAACCTCAAGAAGACTGTGTAGCTGCCATTTGTCATGCACGCACTACTGACAAGTCAGGACCATTTCCCCCATTTCCACCCTAGGTGTAGGGAAGTGATCCTCTCGTTTACTGGGGAGGACTCCAGGCACCGAGCCGAGGGGATAAGCCCACACCAGCCCACTGCATCTCCCCTGCGGCAACTCAGAAGTAGTACAAGGTCCAGCTTCACTGGAAGAGTTTGCTTCTAAGAACCAGATTTGAGTGCCAAAGACCAGGATGCCCAGGCGCCCCCCCTAGAACACGGACCAGTTTGCAGTGTACCAAACCCTTAATACTATCGGACACCCCAATGTATCGTAATTAGATGAAAAATTGCATTTCAGAGTTACTTTAATAAATTATGTGGGGTTTAAGATCTTAAGTTTTTTGAAATTATGCCCAAATATAGCAAGTTATTATCTTCTGAGCATTATGTTCATATCAGTAAAATTTTTTGGCTAATGCAGCAAATATTTATGAATCTATGAATTCTCTTATGAGCCAATTATAGCTGGAAGGTTTCAATATATACTGCAGATCTTTGTCCTTCCAAAAAACAATGTCAGAAAGCTTTTTGCAAAACACATGTGAAGATCAGGTATTTTTACAGATCATAGTAATGTGTCTGTATTGTATACAGTATATATTTGTGTATATGCATGTCTGCACATGACACATGAAAAGACAAAATCCTTTGATGCATCTCATGACAACACATGCAGCTTGCAGCAGAATAACACACGACACCACAGAGAGTGGGGTTGAGCCTCTGGGACCGGTCCTCTTTCCCTCTTGGCCTGCCTTTGCATCTCTAGTCTGACCAATACAGGACCCTAATCACTGAGGACAGAACCGTCATCCTCTTTCCTCTCATCACCACTCTTTGCATTATTTCTTCTGGTTTTACAACTTCTACCCTGCTCTTGTTAACTCGCTTATGAAAATGTTTGAAAATGCATTTTTTGAGTTTATTTCTAGTTATTGTTTCCATGCAGAGAGAAAGAGAGAGAGAGGAAAATATCTGCATGGAAATCTGTTGATCTTATCCTAAATATTTTTAAGTTTGGATTATAGCTGTTGTAGGATAATCAATTTGTAATTGTGTTTACATATTGCAGAACATAATAAGATTAGTAATACATATTCACAGAAGGTCACTACACCATATGCAGTGCTAGTATGACATAAAACTAGTTAACTCATAATTTATCACATTCCAACACAGATGAAATGTTTTTTAATTTATAATAAGTAGGGATATAACAGGTATGTCTTTTTTTGGTAAACAATTCAATACGGAACTACAAAAATAACTACATCAAATTTTATGTAAAGAGATTTCAGTTTTGTAAATATGGGCCATTATTTTATTTAAAAAATATTATACAGTTAGAAATACCCCAGTTTTTGTTATGTTTAACGCGAGCTGAATTTTGTCACACTTTGTCCACAGTCCTTGAACGCACCTTTGCAAATTCTCACACACTGCACAGACAGAGAGATACTTTCTTCATCTCCAAGAGAAGTTCACACAGGTAGACTACTATACTGTGTTTTTACCACATTTCTTTCACTTTTTTACATGCTCCCAAATGGTGATACTCTTTGATTGATTTGATGACTTTATTGAATGCTGATACGCAGATACTGTATGCTCGGCACGCAACCTCTGGTGAACGCTGGCTCTGTATTCATTTTGTGCTTTGTCATAGTTTTACACAATATATAATAAATATGATAAATTAGATCCCCATAACGTACCTACAGTACGTTTCAGTGATGTGTTGATGACCAGTGCGCTGCTAATAATAGCCAATGCTAGCGATGCTAGATTGTCAGCCATGACAGAAGCCCCACATGCGTCGCTATAAAAATCTTAGCTTGCAGTTCCAAGCCAAAACACGGCCCAGATGGCTGGCATCTAAAATAAAACACTCGTTAGTTGGGACACTCGTATGCCAAGGTACCACTGTATAAATATAAATTCATTTGACACTTAAAAAATAGCGGCAGTACTTCAGGACCTTCTTGCAGGTTGCTTTTCTCCGGCAAGGCGACTTTTCAGTGACGACTCAAATCACAGCGACAGTTTTGTGGCAAGAGCCATCTGCCTGGTCTTTCAAGCTGAATTTACCAATCAAAATACACTACCACTTTCTTTCTCCATTTCTGCTCAATATTTGCTCCCGCTTGCGGCTTCCATGGTCACAATCTACTTCTTCTAACTGTGGTGTTGGCTGAGGGTTAAACTGGACGTGTACATGTTGCGCATCTAAAAAAATCCCAGTGCTGTTAAAGGCAACTTCTGTTAACGCATTAGTAACGTGTTTGACAGCCCTACTTAAATCCCCTATTAAGAATAGCTGACTGGTTGTTTCTCATCTTTAAAGTCATTTTGCCTTGGCTTGGCATACTAACGTCCATTAAACAACAAAACAAAACCAAAAAACGAGGAATATGCTGGTTTATTGTTGTATAAATCCACCTTTAAAACTTACACTGACTTAGGTACGCGTGTATACTGTAGGTTGATAAGGTCATCCAGTGAATTATGTTTAGGCGACATGGCAGTGTCAGATTTATAGTGCTACTTTAATCAAGTTCATATCAGAATATTGGTGTCTATATAAACATAGTTGCACAAAAAATGAGTGTCTGCGTGCAGAAAGATAATAGACCATCCTCCAAAACCAACAGTGAACCCCCAGTGAATTGGAAGCAGCATGCATAAACTTGAATAATGACACGTCCCCTCATTTCAGGGTCTTCTTCCCAGTTATCTAATTGCCTGCGTCTTTTATTTCTTTAATAAAGTAATGAATGTGGCTGGGTTGGAATCATACAGGCAGCATTAACTTTAAATCCCAAACTGCATCAGAAGAGCAGAATAATTTGTAGGAGAAATAATTACAGGGCAGAGGAGCAGGCATCAATCGTAGAACACCGACAGTGCCCTCACTGGAAACTAGCTCACCCATACGCCAAGGCACCATTAGGTATTGTCTGGGGCCTACAGGCTAATTTGTTTGCATCAATAATACATTCAAAAGATTTATCTAACTTGCAAATGAGAGCGCATTTACTGGTCCAAGAGGCAAGAAAGAAGAACAGGTAGTGAGAGAGAACCTGGTACAGGCATGTGGGAGACAGTTAACCCTTTGCTATTCAACAGCAGGGTAGTTTGCATATAGGTTGCCAGGGTATTTAAAATTGGGGACATGTTTGCAGAGTAGTTAATTTGGGGCAGGGAAAAGCCAAGGTGCTAGTGAGCAAATGTTGGAAAGAGCAAGTGAAAAAATGAAAAGGAGAGCACTTCGCTGCTACAGCAGACTACCTGCTGCTCTGAATATTCTCACATCATTTGCCAGATGACAAAATGACAAAGGAGAGTGAACATGTGTGCCTGTCTTAGACAAGGTGAGCTATCCTTGGGGGCCAAGGGGGACTCAAGTGCTCTTTGATCTTTGTCCTAAGCTGCCTCCCACAAGTCCTACTGAGTGAGACAAAAAAAAGTAGAAAGACGGGGAGAAAAAGGTTGCATGAAATTGGGGGTTATAACGAGTGAGGTGGAAAGAGAGTGAGATGGCAGAGGAGAAGCGGAAGCCTGGCCGTGAACATATGCCATGTCTCCGTGCCAAGCCCCATTGGCTCAGGCAAGCCGCACATACGCTTCAATGTTGCCACGCTTGCCACTCCAAACCTCTCCAACATCAGCACCATGGCCCTTCTTAGTCGAACAAATCCAGAGGGATAAATCGGGAAAGAGACCCAGTCTTCCGTGGCGCAGCGCTGCCACTGTCCGATTACTACATAGACAAGTGGCGTTTTAGAACTCTTAGAATCATGACTCTTCTGATGTGGGCTGCCACTTTGTTCTGTAAAATAAACTGAGAAGCAAGACTGAATTTCATTATCTCTTTGAGGAGTCTGGCAGTTTCTTACAACTACACTATACAACAGAAAATTGCAGAAGCCGCGTAATACTTGCTAAACTAGACCTAAATAACTAAAACTGAAAAACACTGTCTGACAGTCTGGGGTTCAATTTGCTTCTCAATGATGGCAAATTCTATTAGTGTCATACTTGAATTCACAGACAGGTCATGCATACTAATACAATCATTTAAAACTTAATGTGATTATTTAGTGAAATATGTATGGAATATCTGGTATAAAACGACTAACTGATTGCTGCAGGGCAATGGGAAGATTCCACCAAATGTTTCTAACAATGACTGCATTTAATTTTACAGTGGCGGTAAAGGAAAGGAGGGGGATGAAGGGGCCACTGAATGGAGAGGGGAAACTGGATGGCTATAGAATAAAACTGACCTGGCTTCCAATTGGGAATCAAACCAAGAAAAAAAAGAACAAAACACCCGACAAAAAAACACTGTTTCATATAGTTCAACTGGACATACTCATTGTGAATGGAAAAACAAAACATGTTAAAATGTTCACTCTTACTGTATACATTTTACTTTAAGATTATTATTACAATGATTTTACTTTGCACTGGTGTATAGCTGTGATACAGCATACTGAGAGGCATCGTATTTAGCTGAGGGTGCTAAAATGAGGGAAACAGCTCTTAGTGTGATGCAGTGCAGTTTACAACATTGCAAACAATGTGTACAGTAATAAAGATATTTTTAATGTATACCTCTGTGGCAGTGTCAATTGTAACTCAGCCGATGTTATGGCTTGTGAGTGTATATGAGAACAAACACACATACGTCATAGAAATATAATTCAGGGTTCATCCTAGTTGTAACATACATTCCTTTCTCTTGTCTAGCTGCTGTGACTATATGCCACTGGCTGGGGTCAGTACGGTCACGTTTACAGTACATCTTCCTCTACTGGTTGTCCTCACTAGTGCTGGTGCAAACCTACACAAGGATCACAAGGGCACTGAGGAGAGAAAATCAATAGCGTATCTCACCACTAAGCAAAATCTCAACCAAAATCAACTGGAGTTTGCAGGTTGTTTCATAAACTGGACGGCTTCATCTGGTGGTGGATCAATCAAATGGCCAAAAAAAATTAATGGCCTAACCTGTGCTGGCAACATGCACGAATCACAAACAAACACACAGACAAATAGCAGTAGGGAACAGTAAGAGCAGTTAAAAAATATTGTCATGAAGCGCGACTCACTTGTCCTACCTACAAAAACAAAAGCATTCCTGGTCCATTTAGCCTACTCTTGGTTCGCTACATATACTTTATGTCCACACATAGGCATACATAGTGAAAGGCCCTTAAATATATGGCCTAAAAATAGCAGGCGAGAAGCGGGAAACTGGATTGAGGCTATTATTATTGCACACACGTCCTGCCTCATCCCACCAAGGAAAGGGATGAGACTAATGATTTTTCTGGTGCAAGCAATTAAAAGACTATTTGTCACCTGCCAGGCTGCATATGACGTTAGGGCTCTTGGCAGAGGAGTAACTGCACATGCACACACAAAGTGGTGTACAGTGTACACAAAAACCATGTGAAGCGCTAGGATCAGGGGAGGTAAAGGAGGCGTGAGAAGTACTTTGGGCAGTGAGGAAAAAAGTTGTGCAAGAGGCTGATTTATCCGGACAGGTTAATACCAGGCCAGACAGTGCCTCAGATAGCACGCTGCCATCAGGAAGTCATGTAATATTTAGACTCCTGTCAATGAAAGCTATTCTCCTGCCGCTGGGGTTCTGGCTAAGGAAATATATTATTCCCACCCACTGCCCACCTGCCTAAACCCTGAACAAGCAACTTGTCCTTGCCCCCTTTTAGGGCGCCTCTGCAAAAAATTTCCTTTCAAGCCGAAGTGTTGCAGGCTTTTCTGCGTAGGACCATGAAAATAAAATAAAGGAATGTAAGCAGCAATTGAATAAACATTTCACTGGAAATCACAATTTTAATAAACTTTAATCACTCCCCACTGCTACTTTGCTGCACATTAGTGTCTACTTTCTGCTGAGACCACGGAGGTAGCCATGACGTTTGTTTTTTTGTACTTTCTCCCCTGTTGTGTGTTCTTATTCTGTTGACTGTATGATGGTGAAATGGTCCGGGTACAGCACAAACAATTGCCACTATTTCAAAGAAAACAACCACTAATGCTTCTACAGGAGGTCGATATTGGTATTTCAAGAAACAGACAACCACATATGCTGTATTAATTGGGAGGGGCAGTAAATATTGTTAAGACAAGTGCTGTGCTTCCTATTCACTACAGAGCTCTGTGCAGATCCAAGCATACTCTTTGCTGCCGTAATTTACAAGGCAGCTCGTTAACATCTGGTGATTTGCACCACTCATTTGCTTCCCGTCATCTTTGCCCAACGATATAATCTTTTGCTGCTAATAGCTCAACCTCCAAGCCTCTGTCAAGTTTTCTTTCCTTCCCTCCTAGTATTCCACATTGGAACATTCCTCTTCTCTATCCATTCCCACAATTTCCATTTCTGTGTCTTCTTAGGTATAGGTTTAGAGATGTGGGAACTACTGAGAAAAGAGCAAAGTCAACAAACTGAAGGCTGTGTGTGTCGAATATGACATCTATGCAAATGAAAAAAAAAGACTAAAGATGTCTGGTTTGGCACTGAAGGCTTTCGGTGCCCTTGTAGTTACTTTTCCATTGCCTCCTGCTGCGCGGGAATGATGAAGAAACACTAGCTAGAGGAATCCTTCTGAAATCCTGGCAATGTTGAGGCACAGATAGAACGAAATAGAATGGAAAATAATGTATATGCATATATGTATATGCCTCAGTAAATGAACATATTGTTACTGACAATCAGGGAAAAAAATAGCATTATTTTTATTCTTAATTAAATATCCCACGACTTCAATATCCACTTCCAGTAGAAAATTGTCTTGACCAAATTGGCCCAATGCTGTATCTTATATGGTTTGCACATATATAATTTAAACTCTTCATCCCTTTCCTGCTGAGGAATAGGACCAGATAACACCTCCAGATTAAAACAATGAAAATTGCCAATTATAGAAATTGCAATCAGAGCTAGCTGATGGTTTGTATGTTGAGGAGAGCTTGGTGGTTAAAAACAAATTGAGATCGATATCAGACTGAATGTAGAGTGAATGAGTGGCAACTTCCATCCTGAATCGCCACTCGACCCCTCTGTTCTCCCGCTTACTCACTCCCTCGACCCTGTCTTATCATCCCCTCCATGCTACATCCATGTGACATGTGCCACGCCGTCATCCCTCCTCCACAGCTAATTGGACCTCAGAGGAGTAATCAGGGCAGGACAAATCGGACATGTCTGGTCATTAGCTGTGACCAGTGTTCTCTGGGAAGCAGGGTGATTCTTGCATGCTTCTGTCATCACGCCCAAGCCTACACAGTGACACAGGCAATCTGTGGCTTGACATGAGAGGGGCAGCAGAAATTGGAACAGTGCAGCAAACAGATCAAGTTTAGAGGCATTGATCTCCTTTGCTTTGGAACACACACAAGCAGGAAATGAACACAAACAGACTGAGCTGGTCACACTTTGCACACAGTCTCTGAATGGATGAAGAAATGGACACGCCATGATTTACAAAAGAACATCAACTATACCACACACAGTGATTTAAAAGCAGGATCACAATTTGATATAATGTTCTTATATCAAATGTTTTTATATAGAGACTTAAGCCTTACATTCAGCCTTCATTAGAGTGTGTTTCTCTGTCTAAGGTACCAAAATAACTACAGGGGAACCACAACTTATGAAAACCTTATTTTACAAAAAAATCACAATACGAATTAGGCTTCGAAAATATTTTCGTCTCATTTAACAAAAAGAAATAATTCAAAATACAGGATTGAAAATGAAAAGTGCCAGAATTTTGAATGTACTGCACCACTACACAAGCTGGCCTCCCCTGAGGCAGTAATGCAAAGCAATGGATGCCAACCGCCGTAAAACCAAAGAAGAAGAAGAAGCTGCCCTTCCATTGGTTATCTCGGTTATCTGCTATCGTCCTCTTTCTCCCCAAATCCCCAATGATGGCCAATCATGGCGCCCTTTTGCTCAGCTACCAAAAAGCTCCCGTCCATTGTTAAAAATTAAAATAAAAAAATCATAGTGTTAAGTTTAGTATGTACTGTAGTGTATCGATTTAAACTATGATTTCTGCCATCTGTCAAAATTCCCTTCGCCGCCTCCTCCTCCGCCATCAAGCTCACCTCACTCGACCCGAAATGTTAAGTGTCATTATTCATAATAACATTTGCTATTATTTTTAATTACTTTATTCTTTTCTCATTGTTTTTTAACCTTTCATGCACATGTAAGTGATTATGTTGTCATTATTTATTATTATTATTACAAAAGAGGTCATGAACACAAATATAAACGTTTTCCCAAATAAAGCTAAAATAAGTATTTTTCTTGTAATAAACACAAAATTAAATACCACTTGGTTGAATTAATTGTTTTTCATCATCCCGATTAAACACTAGGTGTTGAAAACACAATTTATTGCTCCAAAATGTACTGAGCTGCACTTTATCGCTTGGTGGTAACTTTTACACAGCAAGAGCTTGCAGTCTCAGTGAGATTAACTATTTGCTGTTCTGGGTACTCGAGTAACATGTAAAATATTGGTGTCAATAAGAGTCTTGAAAGGTACAAAATGTAAACAAGTCAATGGCCGCTCGCTCTGAAAATGGGCTGCATGATTGTGGAGCAAGATGAATGTCAATTTGCCTTGCTGGTCGAGTCCTAACCTTTCAGGATAACTGAATTATTTAAGAACTCAATACCTGTTGGTGGCCTCTGTTTCTCCATCTAGACCTATGCTGGTTTGAGAGGGGGGAGTCTAGGGCCATTCACGCCTCTTTGGCCGCAAAGCGAAAATGGCAAGACAAATGCGTCTAGGGATTTGTTATAATTGGCCGTGCTGGTGGGCTAGCCGACGAAAGTGGAGAAAAGGTTGCAGGCATTGAGGAACTTATCAGTCTGCCGGAAGGCGATGAGGATCTGTGTGACTCAGGGGTTTATTTCAACTTCTCACTCGTTCATTGTTTTTAGAAAAAGGACTCCAGCAGGAGCCGTTAATTAAGCACCAGAGTGACCTTTAATTTGTTTGGAGGTCAGGAGCCTCAATGCTGTTGCTATGGCTAAGTGCTCAGTACGCTAGAAGAAAAACCCCATCCTGTTGTGGCACCAGAGAGAGGTTAATATCAGATTCACTGTGTTTCTATGGCTGCACACAACTTAATAGATGGGGGACCAAGAGAGACATGGCAAATGTACCAACATCCACTGGAAGCAGATTCTCAGGGCTCAGAATCAATCACAACCAGACTGTTCAGGTTGTCTTAGAAGACCTTTCGTCTCTCATCCAAGTTGGCTTAATCAGTTCATGTTCAAATACTACATTGGACAGCTCTATCCATGAAGCATACGGTAAGTTCTCCTCATTTCATCAGTAGAAGGATGTGGAGGAAGCAGCGTATGGCCATCTTTGAGTAGGAAGAGGACTACACACAGTAGATGGACACACAATACGAGACGTCTTGTGACACACCTCTTAATGAACATATTAATCAATCAGGGGGATTTGTAATATTGAATAATTTGTTCAAACCAAAAGTCTACATCTTGTAAAGACATTTTGGACAATTCTATGTTTTCTAAATGTGTAGGAATATTTTAGAGAAGGCCTTTTTCTGTTCCAGCATGATGTTGGCAGACAAGCAAGGTGCATGGAGGCATGATTTGATGAGTTTGGCATTGGGGGACTTAACAGCAGTGGCGCTGCCTAATACCTTCTCTGAGGGGCAATCCACATGGAAACGTTTTCAGGTCAAAATGGCAAAGTATTGGATCGTTTCAACCTCCATCCAGGAACAGCATTCTGGGTGACCTGAAACGGTATTTTTTGAAAATGACTTCCCGAGTGGGAAAATCTTAAAACGCCGGCTTGTAGTTGCCGTGTAGATAGGTAATACAAAAACGATGATGTCACTGACCCACCATCGCCTCATTGCTGTCACGTGGCCAGAAATGAGGTTTGATGAGAAAGCAACATAAAATATCTGACATATATGACAACAGACAGACAAAGCAGAAAATGACAGACTTATTCCCATGCAATATTCCTTCTTTTATGATTTCGTGTGTCATGTGGTTCAGCCCGCATCTTTGTTCACAGAGCCACAGGAAGATGTGCCTTGTGTCTTACTTTGTTTTTACTTAGTGATTCGTTCCCGTTTGAATGCAACTATTTACAAAGTATGGATGAGTTTTTTTCAATTGCCAAAAAACAAAAAAAATCCCAGGAACATTGCGTAGACAAGGTCTCTGTCGACACAATCCTAATTTTGCAGATAAATTGCAGATAAAAATTCCACAGACATACTCCACTTTCCATTCACATATTGTACTGTAACCAGATACTGCAGTCATTCCTCTGCAGATTCTGGACAGAACAGCACTGTCAGGTGCTATCATATACTGTAGATCCCATCACATTCTCTGTGGAAGTGCATTTCCATCAGATGCAAACAACAGCCTGCATCACTAAAGGCCATTATACTTCTAGTGCTCATTTGCCCTGAAGTTGCAACACCTCGCCAGGTTTTCCTACCGCTCAACTCTCTCAGTGAAATCAACTCAACGGGTTCCGGGGCTAATACATGATTTATCTCTGTGAAATATTTTTTATGTAGCCTCGCATAGTTTGGATGTATCTGATGTGAATAACCTGGAGCTGACATCCTTGCTTTGTCATCACACATCATCTGAGCCAGTCCGGCACCTGTCTCCCAATGCTCAGCGCAGTGGCAGCTAAACTGAGCTGAAGGAATACAGAAATCCCATTGATATAAAAAATATATTTGCCTGTCTTATGTCTGCAAGCATGTCTTCAGTGGGAGCAGAGCTGCAATACCCTCCTTGTAAATAAACCTCACAGTAAAACTTTCCTCGTTCAGTTATCCTAAGATAAAGTGAGGGAGGCATACAATCTGACTGGAGCTGAGGTTTCAACCGAGGAGAGTGCATGATCCCAATTGGCCAGGTGAAGTAATACCTGTAATAAAAAAACATGGCAAAAGGGATCAAGAAAAAAACTTCATGGAAGACTCATGGATAGCACCACTGGGAAGCCTCCATCAGTTACCTCTCTGCCTTTTCAAATTAAGTAACCTTTGAGGTAATACATAAATTAAAATGATTGAATACCATCTACTAGTGCTGGAATGATCACAGGGACAATAGTGACAACTAATTTTTCGACATTACACTGGTTCAAGTGGTTCCCAGGTCATTATAGTCACAGGGAATAACGTCATAAGAAAAATGTAACTGCAGTGAATATAGATATTAATAATGTATTCTTGGGAGATGGAAGCACAGTGGCCTGGGCTGAGAAAGGTAAGCGGGAGGAAGAAATAGCCAGGAAGAAACAAGGTCGTTGCTGTTGCCTCCTGCCTTGGAAGTCATTTTATCATCACATCCCTCTTACCTCTCTAAAGTGGGAAAGGCAGGAGAAGCTATTGACCCCTCTCTGTGTCAGAGGCAGGCAGCAGGACAAATGAAGATTCCCCTCAAGACCCCCACAGTATTAATATCATAATTATTTGCACCTCTGTGCCCCCACCAGCTAATGCAAACACCTCTGTCTAATTTGATGGAGAGGTGCAAGTGTAGAATTACATTCGATTAGCTCTAAACAAAGAGGGGAACATGAGGCAAAGGAATCAATCAGTGTCACTGACAGGGATTCTTGTGTCAATGGGTGCTTGCTTGACTGTCATCACAACTCATACAAGTATGCCTTCATTACTAGTACTTCACACTGGCTTTTCACGTTGCACCTGACTTGCATTGTTGTGTATTGTAGGAACAGGTGAATCTTCAGGAATACTTGAACCATGGGCCAATGCCACTACGAAATAAAAGCCCCTACACCTGGAAACTTGATTTATTTTAAACTTGAAAACAATGTAAGCAAGTGACATACTGTATGAGTGGATATACTGTAAATGCTGTATATACACATATATAGCATATTATTTACGCAAAAATTGACCACAATTGGTTTGAAAACAATTTAAAATATCTCACTGTGCTTTATTTTGATAAACCGGAATCACATGCCATCCTTGTTGGCACTTGCGTATGTTTGGCCAGATAAAAGTATGTCTTGTGTGTTGAAATTCCCTTAGTTTCTTATTATGGTGAGAATAAAAAATAGTCCTAAAATGTATAGTCAACTGACGCTCGTCACAGGTTAAGCCTATCTGTGCGTGATCACTGACGTTCCAATCTCATTCGACTTTCTGGCATTTTTGTTTACACATTTTGCTTCTCACTGCCTTTCTGGTGGCACCTAGCAAGCTCGTTTTTGGTCACATGGAAGTGGCTATCACGTTTATGCTAACTTACTTTTTTCATGTGTCACTTAAAAATGTTGCTCTCTTGTTATCATTGTAATACTTTTGGCTTGTCTTCAAAAAGAAATTAGTAATTTGTAAATTCTCTGTCTATTTGACTGTCAATGCTATGTCTTTTATCCCTAACTTTTCATTCCTAGTGAGCACATTGTCTGTACTACAACTATGTTTGGTTCTATTCCTTTATATTCTACTTATTATCATTATTATTTATTATAATTATCATCCATAAGGACTACAATATAAGTTATTTGCCATGATTAGGATATTGACTTCTATTTAACACACTGTCACATGACCTCCCTCATGCATTTTAAACTTACTAACTGCAGGAAGTCCACAAATGTATTGAAACAGGGGAACATCCTACAGGGTAGGATTAAATACGCTTTGCTTCTTTCTACTCCTTTTTTTACATGTGGAACTGTCGATTGTATTAAGTGATTACAGTATATGCATGTTCAACTAAAATGAAACCATTACCATTAACAAACAGTACTTGTGTGTCTAAGATGTAAGAAAAAACTTAGACACGTAGTGTGTCCAGGTTTAAGGGTCTCCAACAGGTAGCTTGCAACATCTGATTTTGAGTAGTTCACCAAAGAATAGTTGCTTCACCTCTTAGTATTTTTTGAAGTGTTCTATTGAATCTTCACGCCAATATTTAAGAATTGAAAAAATGTCTATGCAACAGTGGCCAAACTCAGTGGTGGCAGTCTGTCCTCTCACTCAGCCCACCCAGCCCACCACCACAGCTTCAGAAAATCATAGGGTAAAACCTGAATTATATTTATAAATCACATGAGAACATTACCTTGCTTACTAACAAAATAAAGTGTTTTCAATTCAGTGTGTCTGCCATGTTTGTGACCTCACACAGGAGAGACCCTTATAGTATAATATAGTTTCTTTTTTGTATAACTTTCCACTAAATTCTTGGCAAAACACATATGTCCACATGAGAGCAATTCCCAACTGCAGTAATGATTTTTGCCTTAATTGCACCAGACTGTGTGCAGCCCAGCCACGAGAAATAGACAACTGACAAATAAAACAGTATTTGCAGTATTTCATTTATTACTGTATGTCTTTGAATATAATTATATGGATAAGAGGAAATAAGAACATGAGATCAAATGTTTATTAGCGATGGAGAACTCATATAATGCCACTTCCTTCAAAATGGTCAAAAACACAAGTTCATAAAGAGTGAAGAAGATGAATATAGGTCATCAATGCCTGGATGTAGCACATTATGCATTGTAATCTTTCATTCATTCATTCATTTTCTATACCGCTTATCCTCACTAAGGTCACGTTGGGTAATCTGTGGCATGGAAAGGGGTAATTATCAATAACATAGCACATTACAACTACCAGCTTTAAAAATATGAAAACATTGTTTGCAACAGTCTTCTTTTGAGGTGCTGATGCAGACATTTTAGACTAAAGTGTCTAATACCGCTGTGAGGTGGGAACTGTGTGGTTCAGTGGAGTAAATTGGGAGTTAAAAAGAACAAAATAAAATGAATGAAGTGAGAGAAGACCACTCTTGCAGCTCTGCACTTGCGTCCCTGGGCTCATTATGCAGGCTTTACCCAGTCCACTCAGTAAAGAGCGGATAAAGAGGCAAGCAGCCAGGACTTCTCTCCCTGAAACACCTTTCACTAACGTCACTATGTTACACTCAACAAAAAATAGTCTCATGTACACACCATTTTATCCATATTTACTCACCGCTCCACTCTTTTATTGCTTTGCATCAATGCTCCACTCTCAGTTATTTTTAAACTTTTAAAAGTTGTGTCCATCTCACGCTATCATTCACACGCATTCCCTTCTGTCCTCTGTGCTCCCTACCCGACTGTGCTGTGTTAATGGAATATATTTTCATCCGCTGGATGGTTAGATATTAGCATTTTTCACTCACTGGTGACCTTTCCATCTCACCGCTTTGGGAGCTCCGGTCTCCTTGCTGCCCGCCTGTTGACAGACTACTGCCTGCAAATCACATATGGACACAGACAATGGTACACAAGGAGTTGAGGAGACAGGGTTCAGAGACTGGAGAAAGGTGGAAAACGTGACAGAGCTGGGACTTGAGCGATACATTTGGGCCAAATGTCTGGAAGCTTCTGTATGTGGACTGAAACAAAAGGAGCTTTTGTGGTTTTCACTGCAGGCAGCCACAGAGCACTTATTCTAAATACATATTTTTGTCAGGTAACAGTCCCGGTAGGGGAATGTGTTAGCGGGACACTTTGAAGCACGTGAGTAAAGAACAGTGTGAGCAGGGCAACCCGTGGCTCTCTTCCCCTTCCGCTTTGGCTCCAGCTGATTTATGGGCATTATCTAATAGTGTTACCTTCAATTTAGTAGCCAAATAGGTTTTGTGGCTCCAAGTGGGTTTTCATTTGGTTGAATTGGGCCAAAATGGCTATTTTGATGCTAAAGGTTGTCGACACCTGAGTGTGAGGAAGGAGATGTTGGTGTCCTCTTAGGGCAGGGGTCTGCAACTACCTTGAAGGTAGTACTTCAAGCTGTCACATTCCTTCTTTGTCTTTCTGTTCCTGTTTTAAAGCCTTCTCTACCGATTTTGGAGTCAAATTCCTTGTTTCTGTAAGCATACTTTGCCAATAAAGGTCATTCTGAGCATTCACAATAGAAGTGTTGTTACACATCGATTCATTCCAGTTTTAGTACCCCTCTCCCTATTGTCATTGTTCATCAGCGACAGTGTAACCTACTGAACAATGCCAAAATAGTTGGGTCATGGTCAAATTGGGTCATGGTTTCTTACCAAGTTGACAAACCAGAAAACACTACCCCAGCACTTTGGTAGAGAATTGCATGGTACACACTCTACTCCAATGCAGAACTTTGAAAGGCTCATAACGGCGTCAGGTGGGACGGCGTAGTGACTACACAGAAACATAAATGAGCTGGAGCCAAAGCAGAAGGATGAGAGAGCCGCGGGTTGCAGACCCCTGTCTTAGGGGTATCAGAGGAAGTACATGTCTCATGTTCTTCCTCATGTAAAGTGTAGATTTAACAATATTTTGTGAACATGACTTCTGACAAGGCTAAATAAAAAAAATGGGTTGCAGAGTTTCAGTGCTGCTGCTCTTTTCAAGGATTCCCCAGATGCAAACTGGTAAATACACGTATCACAAAAAAGGTTTGTACTCCTTTTCCCAACTGGTTTGTTTTTGTGTTTCACACCTTTACAGATTGCTTTTCTGGGTTTGTTGAGCACAGAAGGGGTGTTGATGATGCGACTCACACTTTGCTTTTAGGAATTACAGTTTACTCAGGGCAACAGAACAATCCATTCATCCAAACAATGCGTCCAACACACTGAAGTGCAAAGACTTATCTAAACAATGCAGATAGCCTGACTAACGAGAGTGATGAGATGGACGACTAAGCCAGCAGACTTGATGACCCTTTGTAAGCACACTACTATGAAGAAAAACCCTTCCATCATATTTTACTGCAGCTGTTAGACAAGGGTGGTGGCAGAGCTTTTAGCAGCCTGAGATACCGTCCTTCGCTGAACGGCGTGTATGTGCAATGCCATCAGAGAAGTGAATGACTGCGAAGATAAGTGAATGGAGGCTGGGGAGTGAGGTGGAGGAGGGAAGTAATAGGCTGATGTGTGCCTGCTAGCAGACAAAGAAAAATGCAACACTTGGAATGGAAACTGATACCATGCAACTAGCCCAGGTTCAAAGATGGGAGATGTTCAGCAAAAGTAGGAGAGCAAAAGAGGAGCTCTTACCTGGAGCAGCCAGTAGCACCTACGGTGGAAGGTGGGGATGATGGACGAGTGGACATAGCAACCGTACAGACACTGAAAGAAGGTGAGACAGGACAGGAAGTCAGAAAGGCAGGCAGGGAAAAGGTTTTAACATGCAGTAGGCTAGCCCCACTGCTGACCACGGCAGGTGTGATCATTGAACTCTGAGCTCTCGTTTCCTCAGTTAACTCCCATACGGACCTGAAGGCAGATGGTCAAGCTATTGTTCTTTGTGACCCTGAGGAAGAAACTCGATGGGGTTAAATAGCTAACACTTCCACAATGTCCCAGACTTATGACTTGGTCCTCCCCCGCAATCCATTCGTATACTGTCGTGTTTGGAGAAAGCCCCTGACAGAATGATTAAGGCCTTCCTTACGCCGCCCCCTTCAGTCACCCTGCAGGGCATCCCAAGCACATAACTAAACTACAATGTTATTAATATCTTTATCGTAAACAGATAATACTGTGCCTAAGGGCTCGTTACAGTGGAGGGAGCTAGGCAGGGCTGATAACACCTCGCTGTATTTGGCAGAGGGGCCAGGAAACATTTTTCACTAGCTGGCAACAAAAGCAAATGCAACCAGAAACTAGAGCAAAGAGCCGTTATCCTCTTTCCAAACACTGACACGCTCCATTTTTCTTAGGTAGACCCTCTGTCCCGGCTCCCAGGTGACCCAGAGGGATGTCTAGCCAGTACAATATTGTTTACAGCAGAAACAGGAATCTAAAACATTGGATTTTACCCAACCAATACCACCCAAGATGCAGGCAGGGACAATATTTTGAAAGTAGAAGGAATTGCTCTTAAGACTGGGGGCTTAGCTCTTATAGACACAAATCAAACATGTGAGGAGAAATGAGCCTTACGATAGTTTGCTGTAATAAAAACTTGGGAGTGCAATCACAGACTGTTCAAAAGTTTGTTAATACTAACTGCAACATACAAATAAAATGACAAACAACGTATTGGCTGGAATGGGTTTTGAAATATATTAACAGCAATAGTTATAATCAAAGTTCAATCAGAAAAACATGGTGCCAGGTTCCTCTGTATGGACTGAGAAGAAGCAATACTTGCAAAAACAAGCAAGCAAAAATTGCTTGAACAATAGCTGCAACCAACACGGTTCTTAGCGCATCCATGTTGTTTCTGATGTAAATACAGGTTGCGTGTGTGACGTCACAGCATACTGTGTAGCAGGCAGTGACGTTTGGAGGTGTAAAACTCTGGTTATTTGCGTCCATACACAAACATATGACCGGATTTTTCTCCAAATCTACACTTTGGACAGAGGTTTTGACAACCTTCGTTTTTAGTGCCGCATATCTGCGGATTGTTTGGTTGATAGGCCAAATTGTGGAACAATAACTTTGTATTATGAGATCCAAGCCTATGTGTGGACAGGGTCTTAGTCTAAAACCGAGGAACATAGAAAAATGTTTCTGATACATATCAGCATATCAAGTGTCAGTTCTAACTATATGCTTTAGCAAAAAGAGGTGGGTTTTGAGTTGACTTTTAAATAAAGAAAGGATGACTGCCCCCCCATAATGAGCTCACAGGATCATGTGATAGTGTTTTGTCTCATCATGCTGAAACTAAAAAAAACAAAAAAAACAGCAGGGCCTGTGAACTCTGTATATAACCACTCGTTTGCTAACATCAAACTGCCTGATTAATAATATCAGAGTAACATTGCACAGCGACAAAGCTTGGGCACAAAACAAAAATCACACATATAAGTGTTCCAAACATTTTGCATAAATGGACACTTGTTTCTTTTTATCCATTTTGGAATTGATTTCAAGTAACTGCCAAACTATGTATCATGCAGAATTCCCCTTGCGCTTACTTTTTGCTCTGCTCTCATCCATTAAATCTGTCCAAAATAGGATGTGAGCCTCCTCCCACTCTTATAGTGCTGCCATCCATTATCGCACGCTGGCAATGAGCAGACATGTCCTCCTCTTCCCACAGCTACCTACTGTAATGTCAAATTACTTCACACAATTACATCTGCTATCATCTTGCGTGTGTCTACTGTGAAGTTTTGTAAGTATTAGAACACAAGGTGTCGTTTTCTGGTATAGACATTTTGTCATGCAAAACTAACCATTGTTTCATAAGAATTTCACCATTATATCTTGCGATACCTGCATTAGGTACAGATCTCTGTCACTGCCATTACACAAACATCACATGTTTTCAGACAAAAGTTAAGGGAAGTTGTACAAAACCACTTTACTTCAGTAACATACTGAAGAGCACTATATAGTGCATTGTGCCCTTAATGTTTTCCGGTGATTAATAATACATAAATTCCTAGATTTGCAGTCCAGACTGGCACAAACAAGCTCCTTCTTGGATGAAACAACATATTGGTTTTGTGTTTTGTGTCCAAATCATACATACATACACATACATACATACAAAAATACATACACACATGTGCCTACACACGGTATATATATAGAAACACATGTGAATACACAACCACCTAACATAGGGCATAAGCACTGGAAACATAACAAACATAGTAGATATGCTGTACTAATATATGTCACATTTAATTCATAAAAACACTATTTTGAAATAATTTAGGACATATTACTTTCCTAAAAAAAGGAAATTAGAAGACACAAATAAAGTAAACCCCTAGTATGTCAATTTTCTACTTTATTTTCATGAGAACGGGCAGGACGTTTTAAAATTGATAATGAAAAACAACAACAAAAATTAACTGTTCAATTTGTAAATTGTGGATACCGAGAGTGTGTTGCTGTGTCATAGCTAAGACCGTACAGCACTGTGTCTGCTGAGAGTTGGTGAAAGACATGCTCTGTGTAGTTGGATGAGGCCGTGGCATGCACTTCATAAGTGACAGAGGCCGGTGCAACGAGTGTCTGCGGCCGGGGAGTGAATAAATAGGCAACTAGCCTGCTGTCTTCCCTCCCGGTTTACTCCATTTTTTAACCATATACTGTAAAGAAGTGTGACGGAAAATATAGCAGCATAAAACATACCACAACTGTTGCACCTGCCAGTGACGATATGCTATCAGACACATTTGCGTGCACGCATAGGCTTGCTCACCTTTAGCCTCCCGACACACTCTCACCAACCCACACACACAAGCAAAATTTGGCAATGGGTTCTGACGAAACAACACCCACGTTTAGTAGCACGAGACTAGGCTCCTGTGCTCATGCACACACTCCCTTATGAGAAGCTCAACACACAATCGCAATAGACCAGGTCACTTTTTCAGGAGCAGGAGCACGCCTACACACATAAATCTCATCAAACTCAAGAGCTTATCAGTAATTCAGGATGCATATCAGTTACTGGTGTAGCTGCGCTCTGCATGCCCAGCTCCTGTGTGCCAACATGATGGCAGCAGAACAATTGTTTGCTGTCTTTGGGCTGTGACAGCTGACAGCAAATCACAGCAAGCAATTAAACCATAATTACATACACATACATAAACCTCACAAACACACACACACACACGCCATGTAAAATGTGCAGTTGTGTAAAATTGAAACGGCCTTTGCGCATATCAAAACAAACACATAGGTACACATGGATATGTCATATTTTTTAGGCGCTATAAATGACACACAAGCTAGAAGCACTACACAAGAAATTGCTTGTATGTAATGTATTCATGTGCTGTCACTGCAGACAGCAGGAAAAGCCACAAGCATCCTCCAAAGTCAATTCATTTGGAATTGTCACTCCAGCAAGAAACCAAAGCGTTGACTAGTGCGCCAACATGAAGGTACTTTACCCTGACACCTCCTAGAATCCTCCCACCCACCCACGATAGGATATTCAGGCCATTC
The DNA here is from genome assembly GCA_024372805.1 of Oostethus manadensis. NCBI lineage: Eukaryota > Metazoa > Chordata > Actinopteri > Syngnathiformes > Syngnathidae > Oostethus > Oostethus manadensis. The sequence goes on along the minus strand of QODF01000023.1, from coordinate 2,072,717 downwards.
AGAATGAAGCGGGATCCTAGTTCACCCCGGGCAAGCAGACGCGACAGCTCGGTGATAAACTGTTTGGCCTTAATAAAGTCTTCTTAAAGGAATGGCCGCCAACAGTTACCTGTCCTCCCTTCGGAGCTATCAGCTGACCCTGGCCTGTCTGTTGCCATGGCAACACCTCACTTCTATCCATCCATCATGGCTGGCAGGTGACGTGACAGGTGCTTGCCAAATGCAGAGTCTCCATTGGCAAAACACGTAAACAGATGCAGTTATTGTAAGGTTGAGCAAGAGGGAAAAATTTCTCATTATAAAATAATGATGGTCTTAATCAGTCTGTGGCACCTTATTTACAATGTGCTGGCAATTTACTGTTTTCCTGCTGCAATGAAAACATTCGGACTCAAATTCACCGCTCTTTTGAACTGCATGGGTCCAGCTGGGTAAAGGGACAAATTTATAAAAACACATTTGTACTTTGCCTTTGGTGAGCTTTCAAACCATTATTATCACAATCAAAACAATCACCTTGTGCCAGAAATATTAATGTACACGCAAATGCAAACATAACAGCTGGCAAAAACAACAAGATTGTCCTTTTATTGTTTTTTTGTTTTTAGAGATTCATGATCCATGCAAGATTCAAGCTACCCGTAGCACTGACAGCATCCATGATGATTATTGATCAAGCAACGATTCCTAGGCCTATACAAATGTGATTAAATAAGTTACGACTCAAAGTGCCAGTTCCACTTGTGGGATGAGCTCATTTTCAATTGAAACTGTAGAGCTCTGTATCTCAACTGCTGTCTTTATAGTCAGCCACGACGCTTTCAGAAAGAATTATATCAGCTGTAGAGACACCAGTGGGAAGCACTATCCCCAGAATGCCCATCATGTATTGTACAGGCTTGCTTTGTTTTGTCTGTAATGATTCTTCCTTGTTCAGTATGTAACTCTTCAGTGTATTGGAATATGTAAGCCTCTGTTAATGATTATACATATAGAAAAAAATCAAAAGAGGTTGGATTTATCTTCTGGAAAAACGACAACTTCTTAATCAGTCAAAGCTGAGCACGCTTCAAAATGATTTGGCACGGCTGTATATGTAAGGTGGAAAGGGAAAAATTAAAAACAAATCATAATTCCTAACTAAAGCAAAACTAGCAAATCATTCTCTGGAAAAAAATGCATGTATAATGAAATTGACCATCTCTAAAAATAGCATGCTCATTGTAAAATAAACAAACACTTGATAAACAGTCCCTGAAGAGAAAAATTAATTAGCCATGCTGGGTGAGTAAACACAGCTATACATCAAGTTCAAGTGGAAACAATAACAAGGATGATGCCGTTGTGGAGAATAACCTCTGAATGTACACCATGCTGCAAACCCAGACTCAAACCCTCGATTTTAGACAAAGGAGAAGGAAGACCCCTCGGGGGGAATACTGGGATATGCAAATGGTATAGGACATAATAGTCAGGTGGGTGGGGCAGAGGGCACAGAGAATAAAAAGTCATGGGCTTTTTAGCTCTCCTTTGCAAAGTGCCAGGCCACAATCGTGCCCATGCTCGTCTGTCTGCCTGACTAAAGACACTGTCTCTGTGGATGCTGATGCTAGTCACCTGGGCACAGGGCCAAAGGCATTAAGTAGAATTGAATTCCACCAAACTAGCTTTAATCAGCAGGTTTTTAAGGTTAGAATTACTCTCCCTCTCCTCCAGTCCACTGGCCAAGGTTAAAGCAGACACAGACAAGGGCTCCAGTAAAGGGATGGAGAGGGGAGGGCAGAGAACCTATGTCAAATTATACTGTATACGCAGAAAGTCAGGAACTGAAAACACAAAAGCCAGAAATTGTGCAGTACATAAAGTCACATGTTAAAATCACGGCTGCACGGTGGATAGTAGTTAACATAATTGACAGACGATTGAGTGGACCTAATATCTGTGTAGGGTTTGCATTTTCTCTCTGTGCATGTATGTTTTTTTCCTCTGTACAGCGGCTTCCTCTCACACGCACGCACATGCGTGTTAATTTGATTAAGGACTTTATATTGTCCATTGGTGTGAATGCATGGTTGTATGTCAATATGTGTCCTGGTAGTGGTTGGTGACCAGCCCAGTGTGTACCCCAATCTGTCCCCCAAAGTCAGCTCAGATAGAATCCAGATCACCATTGACCCTAATGAGGACAAGTGGCATACGAAATAGACAGGTGAATGGCTAATGTATGGATTAACGTTACAAATTATGAAACGCAACAAAGTTTTTAAAACTCTTAAGAAGAACGTTGGCACTGATGAGAAGTGTCTTAGCTGGTCCAACTATATCAGACCACTAAAATAAGCGATCTAGGGTTCCCAGAGCAATGGAAAAAATGCACTATTTTCCTTCCAGTTTATCATCAACATGATTTTGAAACTATTAGTTTATGGTGAATTACTCCACATTGCTGTTTTCAATGGAGTACAGGTTGTCAAAGACGGTGCAGCATTCATCTTCATTTGCAGTTCAACGGCAGCCCATTCTTTTCAGTTTGTGCATTTGCATTGAACGTAGCACTGGGTAAATGCCACTAAAGCATGGCTGAAGAAAATGAAAACCTCTATAAAAGAGACAGGCGAAACGAATGAACAAGTGTTTGTATCACACTGCTTGATATACTTTACACAGGGCTGAGAGAGAACTCGCCTTGATTTGCAGTCAACATGCTGAGTCCTTGCCACAAAACGATTCTTAGGTGACCCTCCACCAAATATGTCAGGTCCATAAAAATCAAACAGAGGCTCAAACATTGTCTGTCTGCTTTCTCTCACATTTATGTTTGATTTCATTTTCTGGCTAAACATTGAACTTATGTTAGCTGCATCTTTGTAAAGCACAGTCCATTTAGCTACACATTATTTATTTATTTCTTATACTATCAATTTATCTTAGTTCATACTGTCTCGTGTTGTCCATACACTATAGTGTGCATAATGTATGCATGACTATTAACATATACTACACTACATGCTTTCAAATGGTTAAGGGTCGAGAATTGAATGTTGCCAGTTGAATAAAGGCTGTCCCTAAAACCACACCAATCCTGTCAGTAATATTTGACCACCAAACAAGGGGCTATCCCGCACATTGCTCACTTCATTTCATTAACGTCATGTGAATATAGCAGTCTAGAAAAACAGTCACAGGTCAGGCTGCACAAGCCATTCATCAGGGGGGCAAACAGCCAATTGTAAGCAGACATTCTCATACTACGTAATCACAAATAAAGTATATTTGCGGGGGAATGGCCCCATCAATATCAACAAAAAGCAGTGATTTAAAGCAATTTAGGTCTGCAAACTCCTGGGTCAACCTCTCCTGACTTATGTCAATTTATACAGTACCATGGAACCTTGTCTTACGAGTGCATGGACTTACGAGTTTTCTGACATACGAGCCGTTTTGCGGACACAATTTTGCTTTGGAATACGGGTTTGATGTGACTTACGAGCGTGCAAACATTTATTAAAACCCCATCCAGACGAAGACGATCCGAGGCTTGAATGCACAATTACTTTATCAAACTCGCGCTTCATCCATACAAATCCGGTGTTTTCAGGGTCTGTAAACAAACACTTTTGAAACGGGGTCCCAGAGTGGAAAAATTTGAAGACGCCGTTAGCGTCTCCATAGCTCCATAGTTACGGTTCTTATACATTATTGAGCGTGGAGACACATCATTCATATTCAAAAACATATAAACAATCAAAATTGGTGTGGTTTTTGAGGGCACTGGAACCAATTAATTGCATTTACGTTATTTCTTATAGGGAAAATTGTTCTGACACACGAGTAAATCGAGTTACAAGCAAGGCCTGGGAACAAATAAAACTCGTAAGTCAAGATACCACGGTATACACTGTGATTCATGTGGAATGATCAGAAGTCAAGTGTGATTCAGACCAACTTTTTTGAGAAGCAAACCGCTTGTTGCACCAGGTTAGCAATGTTACGGTGGCACAGAAGCACTCTATAGCAGGGGTCACCAACCCAACGATCGTAAACTACTGCTCGATTTTTGGGACTTTGCTGGTCGATCACCAGAACATTAGACAAAACATCTATTATTACATCACCTCCCGGAGAGTGACCAACAGGCACGCAAAGAGCCAAGTCCCCAAAACCCGGCTAGCTCCTCTAACCAGGCTACCAAAAAGGTAGAGTGAGCAATGTGCAGAAGGGTCGAGCGAGAGGGCAAGAGTGATGAGGCGCAGCGATGTAGATATTGCACATTAATATGGCTCAAAATCTGCCTTGGCTACCTCAAAATGAAGACACAATTTGAACTCCATAGATGTGCACCTCCAAAAAAATCTTCAAGCTCTAAACTATTGTAACACTCTAAGCCCACAAGCCGAGTTGTATAAGTTTACTCATAGAGCCCACACCACAAGCCGGACCCTGACAAAGAGCCAGGTGCGGCTCGGGGCCATACGCAGCCAATGACTCATTTGCCACTGCATCACTGCAGAAACAAAATGACATGTTGAACGTGTTGAAACAAAATGTAAGTGTAAACCTGCCGATATGTCCAAATTTATTATACTCAACGTTCCATTTGACTCTTGACTACAGTTCACAGCTCTCCATTTTGTTGCATTTTCCTGGTTTCAGTTTCAAATTCAGTTAGTACAGTACAGAGAAATAATTCTAATAAAAAGACAGAGAATATATATATATATTATATACACAGAGTATATCACACATATACTGTATATCCTGGTCCAAGGTGGTAGATCTTGGGCAGGTTTGTGAGACTAGGGATTTTAAAAAGCTTGGGGACCATTGCTCTACAGAATTTAGAGGTTAGAATCACTTTGAAGGAATTGCCATATAATGTATTTTCATTTTTTTTTTACCAAACTAAAGAGGGTAATTAATATTATTATTTTTATTAAATGCAGCTTTAATAAAACAATGCATTTAAATGGAAGCAATTTCAGTCTCTATCCTGGTGACCTGCTCACATTGTCGATAGCGGCCTCAAATATACTGTATTAGAAAATCAGCTAAAACAAGCAAGTAAGACTGGTGCTGATTCTTAATAAATACAAAGCACCAGTCTATAAAAGTGGCCATTAAACGTCCCTTTTTTTAGCTGTGATAGGAATAAAAGTGCAGCTGCCTGGAAAAGGAACATATGTTCTGCATTAATAAGAAAAAGCCATCTCTGTTTCCTCCAATATGGACACACACACATAGAAATTGTAAAGATGTGCTGAAGATGACATCACAGGCTTCCACCTGCCGGGAATTATCCCAAGTTAATTGTATGAAAGCGGTTAGACATGTAATGCCCCACAGCCTTTAGGGCTGATTAGCTGAAGATCACACCAGCAACCGCTGTCGTGATCACCGGGCACTTCAAATTTCCCGTTTTTCCGGTGTGAGCAAGGAAGAGCGGGGTAAAACTGTAAATCACATCAAGATTTAGTGAGCAGTGGCAAAAATTGGATGGGTAGGATGCGAGGAAGCAAGTGAATGACACTGTTTGTGTGGAAACATGAATGGGGGAAGAGAAATGGGGGGAAATTACTAAGGGAATGAGGTGATTGGAGAGGGAGCCGGGCACATCTAGAGGGGAGAAGAGCACAGAACAGGGAGACATCAGAGAGGCGAGGAGATACGATTACCAAGGAGACAGCAAGAAAAAAATTCCTGCCGGGGAGAAAGAGTCGGAGAGTGTGGCGAAGAAAGGGAGTGGGAGAACAGAGAGAAGGGGGGATAGAATGAATGCTAACAGGGAGCCCAAAACCAGTACTGAGGCTTTATCCTTCACAGGCGGAGAAGCAACAATCGCAAACACATTTTCTCTCACCCTGGCCCTATGAGAGATAAAAAAGCAATTTGTATTCTATTCCTATTCAGAGTCGCTTGGCCTGTTTCTCTGCCTGCATATTTGTAAACACAGCTTTGTCAGAGCAGCTTAATCTTCCCAACACAAACACAGACGACAGGAAGGAGGGGCCAGCAAGGGTGAGGAGGGCGAACGGAGAGGGGAGAGGAGAATGAGAAGGAGGGAAATGGGGGGAGGAGGATGTAAGATGGGGTCATACGAGATGCCGAGCCAGGACATCACGCATCAACTTGTTTCCGTCACTGCTAACACGGGATGCCCACATGTCCAGTCCCACTATGCCTTGCGCACAGACACATTTGGACCGTCTTTGACATCCCGTGCACATTCCTAGGCCTGTTTTTCTAACTTTAAACATCACAGTTACATGGCCAATTCTTACCTTAACATGCAAACGCCATTTAATCTAATCTAATTAGGATTTACAGAGATTTGATAGACATGATAGTAGGATGCACGCAAACCCCTCTACCATCTGTACAGTCATGTGGTTGTACTGTAGTAGTAAGTAGTAATAACAAATTAGCAAATGAGGGTTTCCACCACATGTCATTGATAGGGGCAGTGCGCCTCTACAAAATAAAACCCACCACATCTTAAAATTGGATTAAAAAAAAAAAAACCTTGATAAAATTTTTAAGTAATATATAATATGAAAAGATAAATACATTATATACTATAAAGATAGATATATAGCTTGTTTTATGCACATATAGACCACAATTACTTTGAAAACAATTTAAAATATCAGAAAAATGCACACTGCACTTTATTTTGATAAGCATGCACCAGAATCGCCTGCCAACCTTGCTGGCACTTGCAAATGATTTACCAGCTCCACTTCTTATCTTCTGTTAACTCTCGCTTGGAGTCAATTGACGACGTCTTGTTACAGGCTAAGCCTATCTATGCAAGCGTGTGCAATCACTCATGTTTCAGTCTCATCTGACTACCTGATCGGCATCTAGCTAGCTTGTTTTTATTGCACAAACGAGCTACTAGTGGGTATTTACGTTCATGGGAAACATCAGCATCGATCTTCATCACAACTTGCTTTTTTGAAAGTGTCACCTAACAATCTTGCTCTTGTTGTGTGTCGTTGTTCAGTAGAAATAACATGTAATGTGTCCAGCTTTGGCTGCACGGTGGATGAGTGGGTAGCACGTTGGCCTCACAGTCAGGAGGTCCAGGGTTCGAATCTCCGTTGGGCATCTCTGTGTGGAGTTTGCATGTTCTCCCCGTGCGTGTGTGGGTTTTCTCCGGGTACTCCAATTTCCTCCCACATTCCAAAAACATGCATGTTAGGTTAATTGGTGACTCTAAATTGTCCATCGGTATGAATAAGAAGGTGAATGGTTGTTTTTCTGCCCTGAAATTGACTGGCGACCAGTCCTGGGTGTCCCCCGCCTCCTGCCCGAAGTCAGCTGGGATAGGCTCCAGCATACCCGCGACCCTAATGAGGAAAAGCAGTACAGATAATGCATGGATGGTGTCCAGTTTTAGGCAGTGACGCTATCACTGGGTCTCCAACAGGTAGCTCGTAACCTAGCAGTATATCACCAGCTGATGTTGAGCAGTTTGCTTCACCTCTTTGTATTAGTGTTCTATTCAAACATGAAGCCTGCATTTTATGACCGATGGAGTGGAGATGTGCTTTGTAAATAAAATGCAATTTAAATGTTGCTAGTCATATAAAACACCAACAGCTCACCTCTCCTTTCTTTTTGTCAGTCAAGTTAATTTAATTGATTAATAAACAGGCATAATAAAAAACAGGCAACAAAATAAACTTCGGTTTGTGTTAAATAGAACAAAATGTTTGCCTTTGTACTAGCCACATAGTATTATTGGATTAAATAGGTCAGGTAACAAAAGGACAAACGGCCTTGTAGACTCTCAAGTGCTGTCGTCAACTTTGCTTTTAAATTAACAGTTGTGAAATGTTCTCGTTTCATGGTCTGATGGCTGCTGAAAAAAGTTAACCAAATAAGTTAAAAAAAATTGCTTTTTGTCATTTAAAAAAACATGCAGATGCAGCACAGTGGCGGCAGTCGCATGCAGACCACCACCACAGCTTCAAAAAATGCAGGGAAAACCCTGCATAAAGTTTCAGTGTAGCAACAGGCACATACATGCTTAATGTGGCTAAAATTGGTGACTGTTACTTTATTTGACTCATACATACATACATGACAGGCAGGACATCCACATCACCATTACTGACAATGTCCTAAAGCTGAGACCGAAGCATCCAGTAGAGCACAGGTGTCAAACACAAGTCCCGGGGGCCAGATGTGGCCCGCCACACCATTTTATATGGCCTGCAAAGGCCTGAGAATAATGTGTCAATAATGCAATTCAGCTTTTTCTTTCTCAATGTTTTTGTTATTTCAGTTTGACAGAAAAATCTTCCGAACCTTTATATTATGTAAAATGAAGAAGATATTGAGAGCATTTGTTTGTTATAAGAAACAAGTACTTTAATGTATGCTTGTCACTTTGACATTCACTTTACTCCTCATTTCTAGGCAAGCTATCTATAGTGTAACAATATCTTGAGGTACTACTCATATTTATCCATTCATCCATTTTAGGTCACTGGGGTCACTGGTATCACTGGTATGCTGGAGCCTATCCCAGCTGTCTTTGGGCGAGAGGTGGACTAGATATTGATATCATTCATATCGACAGTTACAAGTGGCCCTCTGACGTCAGTCATAACTTCACTGTGGCCCTCAACAAATACGAGTTTGACACCCCTGGAGTAGAGGAAGAGACAGGTGACTTAGAAGTGCCTACGACCTGGGTGCACATTTGCTCACCGGGGGCATGAAACTGTGCCAAAAATGATCTACCAGTAAACAAGAAAAAACACTACATGATCTATCAAACGCACACTCCAAAGCTTTCAAACCACACTATATCTGTTTGTCCATACAGTGAGATGATTTCATCCAAGTAAGGTCTGTTGGCTGGTCCATCCACACTCGACAGTGCAGGAAAAACAGCATCAGCTTCCCGAGTCACCCACAAACCTGGCAGCACCATTCACACCAAATGTTGAGATTAAAATTACAAGGTAGTGGAAATGACAGCGATGATGACAGATGTGCTACTAAACCAAACCAACTATTTATTCTGCCTCCTAGAATGGGGAGCAGGGTGCCAAATGAATTGAACAGAATGAAGTCAAACTAGCCATGGAGCCATTGGTAAAGACACTCAACAACCACAGGCAGGCACACACATAGAAAACTGCTTTGCCTTTTGTTACTGCTCTGGTTTCCACAAGTTGACAGTCTAGCGCATAGCACAATTATTTTAACTTGCTCACGCTACAAATGCCAGCGCTCATACTTGAATCTGTGGTGGGGGTACAGAGGCCTGCAGACACAAGCAGACACACAAAAGACAGTTTCGGAGGGACAGGCGGCGCAACAAAGTGACAGTGTGGCAGGCTAACGTGAAGGCGTGGAGAGCGGCAGACACACAGCAGGCAGATGGAGCAGACTGAGAGCCCCCAGGCGGCCCTTATATGAAGACAGTGGGGAACGCAAGTGAAAGAGTCTATGTTATGTGCAGACTTGCAATGAATGAGGAAGAGCGGGGAAAGGCTGGGTATGGGGTTTGGGTAGGCAGACAAGGGAAAAAGAGAGAAAAAAGTGAGGAGTGGGGAAAAAAACTCCAAATCAGCCAGTGAGCTAAAAAGAGGGAAAGCAAAGCAAATGAAAAGTGACATTTTAATTCAGAGGGCTTCTTCTGCCTGAGTTATTATGAGATGTTTGTAAGCTGGCTTGTTCATGCATCTCTCCTCGCCTCACGCCTGGCTCCCCTCTCACTGAGGGGACCTGTGGCACTCCCCTTTTTTCCATCGCCGGCACACAGCAGGATAGCATGGTGCAACCGTCCTCTGCTTTGATCCTCCCTCTCCTGCCTTTCCAACAACTTCACCATCATCACTGAAATTCATAATGTCTTTCTGTGTCCTGTTGCTGCTGTAATAGGGCCAAAGACCCTCAATTTTAAATCTGCTTAGGAAGACAAAAGCTTTGGCTTTACAGACAAATGTTTGGCCAGTTGTGTATCAGACAGATTCAACCAGAAATAAAACCTTTGAAACAAAAAAACAAATTGGTCTGGTATCATTTCATTGCCTTGAAGATGACGGAACTCCATATTTCATTATAGTGCTGAGTACAAAGGCCATCCAACCTTTTTGGTGATGAAAGTTATGTCATTTCCGATTTTAAAAATATGTGGTAAAAATGCAGACATGAGATGAACGGATGCATACAAAAAAGTGGGTGCCACAAACAAAACAGGATATATGAAAATACTTTTCAACCACACTAAAGCTTCCCATAAAACTTATCAAAGACGGCAAAATGAGTAATCTGTGCAATACCACTGTTTACGTAGTGGACCCATCTAACACCCCACAGTGAAAGTAACCCATCAGGGTGTATTGTTCCAAACTGTACCATGTCCAGCTATGTCTGTCACCTAAGACATTGGAAGACCCTATCAGGGGCATATAGGAAGTCTGGCACTGATTGGCTTACCACAGAATTATACTATACTATACATTTAGTATTTACTCATTATAACTTATTTGTCTGTCATGCCTTCCTAGTTAACCAAAGGACAATCAGGAAAAAACAGCTGTTAGAAATCAGTGCATAATAACGTGCCACAGTTCTTTGTCGGTAACGGTAACATTGTTGGGACGTTAAAATAATAATTTATTATATTACCCGGAACAGTTTTAATGATGTTACTCCCAATACTGGTTATAAATGGTACATATCTGTGTTTGCCTTATACTGTTTCCCCCTCTCACCAAGACGTTCAAGTCCAGTGCTTGATTTATTTTCAGCATGCACCATTAATCCTGTGTCCGTGCATGCCTCCGCTGAATAATTGATCTCTGTGCTACTGTAACTAAATCTGTCAAAACAACGACAACCTGCCGCTTCTCTATCCTTGTACATATTTCCTTCTTATTTTTCCACTCCAAAAATCTTTTACACTCAAACTGTTCCTAAACGTCGATACTTTTTAAATGTTTTTTAGGACTTTGTAAAGTGGCTTTTCACAAAACATATGTAACCATGTTCAACCACCAGAGGGCCTCTCTCACTGGCTGTTGATGAACATAGAGGGGAAAGCCCTGCCCATCCGTCCACACAAATGAAACTAAATATTAACTAGATAAGAATGGTCAGCTAAAGGATGCTCTGACAACACAAACCTACCCTCTTAAAAGGCCAGACGTCTATGTAGGCGGGGTTGAAAGCAACAATGACCTCCTGAGGTCATCAGAGCTCCACTTCTGTCTACATCTGAACAAACAGGCGCTTGGTTTACAAAAGAGTGGTGATGACCGTTCCACCCAGCTGGCTGTGTCTTTCATTTTTTTCTTTCTTTTTTTGCATCTTGCGTTTAAAGTAATAAGTACAATATCTCTCTGCATGCCACAGGCTATACATCAGATGCAAATAGACCTGTCATCTGTGTATACAGTGGGACCAGTAATCGTTTAAAAATATTTTTGAGTTGCAGTGGAGACCCAGTCATGCATACGGATTTATTACTTTTGCTGTTATTTGTTTTGTTTTTTTTACAAACACAGAACACAGTAAATGCATCTCTTGTTGTCTTTCTCAAGAACGTGTACTATGTTTACTTACATTTGCCACAATGTCAGAAAAGGTTGTTGTGCTAAAGATAGAATACTAATTTCCGTCACAGAACATATGTTCTTTTGAAAGGCAAAAAGGGCAATGTGCCTTTGGCATTTAGCCGTACAATTCAGTGTTAAGCTGAGCAGGATACAAAAATCCACAAGCCACAACTTGAACAATGTCTTCTTCCTCAAACCTCAGCGTGTGAATCATGGCTTTAAAAAACAACAATTTGATTATGATATTTGAGCTGTTTAATGACTTCTTGTGACAAATAGCGCACAATCACACAGTCATTCGATCACAACATGCTGGACCGAGTGACATTATGAAGATTTAGGTCAGTGATTGGGAAACGAGCTGCAGATTTGATTGCTCAGATGACATTGTTCAATGTCACGACCGTGTCAAGTAAATTTTACTTCATTTGTCATGTAGTGCTTTCAGCAGCTCTGACAACCAATATGTTGCCAAGTCAGCCCAACATCCCACATTATCATCAACCTAATGGCACATGGATCATATGAAATGACAAGGAATTTTGTCTCTATGTTTACAGATATTGAACGTGTACTTGTAACCGGCACAGAAAAAAATTGATAACTGTTATGTACTGTAAGTCAGATGACTGTGTTTGTGAGAAGAGGAAACAAAATCCAATGTCGATTTGCTTCCCCTTCCAAAGCTGGGGCGCCTCAGGTGTAAGTGGCTGCCACTTTTATGCTCAAATGTGATTTGGCTGCAGTGCTCTTGAATTCTGTGTGCACACCTACACCTGCTTATCTGCAGGAAGCACAAACCCTTGAGATGTCACAGAGAAATAAACACATTCTCTATGTACGCTCTCTGTTCAACACACACACCATACAGGCAAATAGGTATAGGTGTTTCATACCCTCAACACATTCAACTAGATGTATCAAATGATTAACATTTTCCATCAGATTAATCAAAGTCTAAAGTGGATTTGCTTCACACGATGGTGTCTTTAATTGTAGCAAAACGTTTTAATCACACTTTAACCATGTGGTTGTAATAGGCAAGGGGTTGCGTTCGAAAACCCATCAAGTTTAAGTTGAATTCACATGTTTTGTGTGTATCTTCTAAGATAGCTGAGCATATTTCAATACAGCAAATTGTATTTCCACATTAATGGTTACAGAGTGAATGATGGGAATATACCCTTATTGTTCTTTATCTTTCAGATGTTTTAGACCACAGACACACGCATGATGTTTGAAGTTTGGAATGTGCCTGAAAGCACCCTGTGGAAGTGTGGTGGGAATGAGGACGTGTTGTACGAATGATGGATGGAGAGGCATGGTTGCGAGTTGGAAATACATTTATCTCACTGCTGTTGGTTAAAATTAAGTTACAAAAGAGCGTTAGACCCCTGCCATCATGCGCATGCATTAGTTATGCAAAACATTTTGACATGATTCATTAAATAGTTCAGTTCCCTCGCAACTGCGCAATCGCGCTGTGTTCAGATGTACAAAATACAGGAAGTGTCACGCCGAGATTGTGCTGCAGAAGAGAACAGAAGGTTGGTTGAGAGTTAATTAACTTTTTTTTCCCCAAAATTAAACATACACCACAAATGTTGTTCCTCGTGGTATCAAGAGGCATAAAAAGAGACAAATGTGGCTTCGAGTTCAAGTAAATTTGCAGGATAAAATAGTGCCACCACAAGCTGCTTTAAAACAGAAAGTGAAAGCCCACTAAGGAAATGAAAGTATATCTAATTAACACTATAAATACAAGAAATAAAATGGAACATGAAATGATAAACTAGGGGTTTTCAACAAGATTTAGATGGTTACTTGTATGAGATAGTCCCATGGTCCCATGGCTCGTTTGGTCTGAGGTTGAGACTAAAGAAAGCTACATTGTGGAATCCTCCTTGCCCTGTAATTCTCTCTGCCATCTGAAACCAGTCACATACAAAACGTGACAGAATGGAAGTTCTCACGTTTTGGACACCACAGTGTGCATGTCTGATACCGCTCACAGAGATTCAAGGAATTCCCAGGTTGTTTTTGTGTATCCTCAGATACTTGAAAAATTAGGAGGAACATTGGTTACCATATTATTTTGGCAGTCCTAATTAAAACATGTCTATAATACATCTACTGTAAAAGGAACCTTGGTTACAAGAAGTGTTTAACCAGTCACTTTGAGGAAACTTACAGCCACATTGAGATGAACAAAACAATCCTTCAGCAAAAGTTTCTCTTAACATCCCCCAGTTGAAGAGTTGCTTCAACAAACTATATTATTATTGCCCAGAAACATGTTTTCCATAGGTGCATCCCAAAGTGATGCTGAATGAGAAAGAAGACGCCGTACATCTGTATACTGTATACTACACCAACAAACGGGCCCCCGGTCATTTGCTGCACTGAGGCCCATAAAGTGCAGCTACTGCTTTTTAGATAGGTACATCTACCACTTGTGCAAGATGTAAAAAGAAGAAGAGTATGCAAGATAATGGGAAAAAAACATGTAAAACAACACCGGCTGTTTTTAATCCAAACGGGCAAGCTAAGTGACGCTATCTAATCAAAACACACACCTCCTTAATTACAGCTCAGTTTCCATGTGATGAACAAGTGTCGTCTGTCTACGCTTTGTGATACCTTCCTTGTGCCTGCCAGAGCTCAATGTCTTAGCGTCTGTCTGCGATGTGCCAAATCCTTAAGAGAGGGTCCATCTTGTCCTCCCTGTGCTACAGCCGGACTGAAATCAGCTCTTTCTCCAGAGGCCCCAGTGCTGTGCCCTATCTCATTATGTGGGCGAGATGTTTGTGGGGCTCTCTGTGCCAGCCTGTCATGCTGTCAGCAAGCATAATGCCTCTCAGTGGGCGCGCAGCTATTGCAGCACACATTTGGTGTGTTTGTGTGTCTGTGGGTGTGTGTGAAGAGTTTTGCGGACATTATTCTCCTTTTCTGTAGTCTTTTCACACGCTATTAGAACAGAGATGTCTTCAAAATCAGTGCCCGATTCAAATTCCATTGGGCCCCCTTGACTGTTATTAATACATTGCTTGTGTTTGTCTGTGTCTTTTAAATTTGTGTCCATTGCTGAGGGTGAAATTTAATTAAGCTGGGAGCTTTAAATGTTTGGGCGACAGGGGACTGTACGTGAAATTTGCAATCCAAACAGCATATTAATGGAATATCTGAAGGGTGACAAACTGTGGGTACCAAACAGGACAACAACTTGCTATGCTTAATGCTTAAATGACATTTAATATATATCCTGGCAGACACAAACATAAACTGACACCAGAAGGCAGATGGGGGTGAAGACAATTTCTCTCATTTCTATTCCTGGCACATGCAATGACAGTGTGTAGTATACTGGTGTGGACGATTTAATTTCATGTTCTATGAAAGGAGGTCTGAAATCTGAGATCTCTTCTGGGTCTGAATAGCCTTCATCCTACCCCACTTTTATTAGCACATGTAGATGTAACATGAAAGAATAATCGGGTGATGCTCAGCATAAACTCATTACAGTAAACATGATTTTGTTGCCAAGCTGACAGGAAAGTCAGTTATAATGGATACTGGAAGGACACTGGGCACTAAAGAGCTTTAAAAAGTGTTTTTGTGACTTACTGATTCAAACTAATTTCTTAGTATGTAACTACGCACACACACTCCATGAAGGACTGAAGTCTTTACCTCAGTGGCTCTCAATGCTATTGTGAGCCTGTTTATTTATACTAATATTTAGTTTACTATAAAGTTAAGAAGTTTCCTTTAACAGCACTATTTTTTGACATGCTGTTAATGTGTGCACGTCCTGTTGGACCCTCACCCCATGCTGTAGTTTAAGAAAGTAGCGGTGACTGTGGCGCCATAAGCGGGAACAGAGATTGAGAAGAAATGGACAAAGAAAATATTATTATTTTAATGGGTAAATATAGCTTCAAGGTCCTGGCAGGTGGCTCTCACAACGAGACCAAAGTTATTTGTACGAGCTTGGACTTTGCTTTTCAGAGGGGTTGTGTACCAAACAATCAGCAACATCCATAGTCTGCCTGTACAGCATGGGACAAAGTTAGAAGGTGCGTTTATAGACCGTCAAATGCATTGGGACAAAACACAGCTTGCATTATGCTGTACTTGCAAAACCTGGAGGATTTATAATTGTATATTACTTTTTGAATAAAATATTAGTCCATATTTTCAAAATTGATATCCCTTTACATAAAACATGATGTTGTTATTGTAGTTAAGCACAAAAAGATTTACAGCCCTACTTATTATAGATAAAATCTTATTTCTATCTGCGATTAAGTGCAAATAATTATGAGTTAACTATTAACAAAATGCATTTAATTAAAATGTATATTTTAATCGATTGACAGCCCTAATTTATACTAATATACTTTACAATATACAATATATAGTTATACAATTATACAATATATAGTTCACTAACCACTGTAAGAGTTGCTGGCACCAGCATCAATCGAATTAAAGACACTAACAGACCTTCCAACCTTGAAAAAAATCACTGTTTTTCAAAAATATATTAATTAACAAGTCAGACTGTTTTGTTGTTGAATATGGCCTGTTATTTATTTTTAAAGTGTGCATATTTTAAACTTATCCGGTCGGAGGAAAATGGATGGATGAATGGATATTTTAAACTAATTTTAAATATTTCTGAGCCTAAATCAAGTATTTCCATTCATAAAAATCACTCTTTCACACAATGTAGGCTTGGATTTTTTTCTCCCATAATAATTCCATTTAATAACTGCATTTTCTGTTCAGTTATTTTGTCATTGTCTGTTTGATGATTTGAAACAACAACAAAAAAGAAAACATGAAGTGGGCAAACTTCTCCAAGTTCTCCGGTTTCCTCCCACATTCCAAAAACATTGCATTTTAGGTTGATTGGCGACTCTAAATTGTCCATTAGAGTATAAATGTGAGTGTGAATGTTTGTTTGTCTTTAGGTGTCCTTTAATTGGCTGGCGACCAGTCCAGGGTGTACCCCGCCTCTCGCCCAAAGTCTGCTGGGTTAGGCTTCAGCATACCCATGACCCTAATGAGGATAAGTGGTATAGAAAATGAATTAATTAATGTATGTATATATGTGTGTATACACACAAACAAACATATATAATATGTTTATACTGTATATACATATATACACGTACACATAGGATAAAGTTCTAATAATAAGTTGCTGCAAATGCTACTTATTTCATTATGTGTGATTGAGCTCTACATTACATTAGTGTGGATTTTGTGTATATGTGCATGCATGCACGTGTATTTCCATGACTGTAAATAAAGACGAGATATAACGAGCATGAAAAAAGCCAGACCGATAGAGAGAGAAATAGTGCAAAGGAGAATGAAAAGGGGAGGCGTATGTTAATGAGTGTGAGATGTGCTGATGCCGCTGTGTTTGTTCCGTAATAGAGTGTCGCCACACAGCACTGACACCTCAGGTGGGTGATTAGCGGTAATTATATAATTACACAAAATGTGATAATAAACACCCAGCACTGAAGGAATCAGTTCCATCATCTAGTCTTTGCAGCAGCACACATGTAAGCAGATGCATTAATATGCACAACAGACCAACTCAGAGATGTGCAAGCCAGGTATTCCAAGCTGATGCAAAAAGTAATGGAACACTCACACTTGTCCTCTACTCACACCTGTGAGTAAAAACCGATTTGCTCCCTGACAAACAGTAACGGCCAATAAAACAAGTGCTGAGTCGCTCCCAGAGGCAGCCGAGAGGAGCGGGGGACAAATGAACACAAACTGGGAGTAAAAAGCTTTTCCCAGGAGTATTTTGCTTTTTTCTGTAGTTCTCACACTCCCGCCTTCTGGAGTGTGAAACACTAAACGTGCAAGAGCTTCCAACTGTCCAGCTCATACAGGAAGCACAAACAGTAAATAAATATATAGATAAAAAAGATGACCATTATAAAAGTGAGAGTATAGGAAGTAATAATGACTGCTAATAAAGCTTAATGGAATTCAGGTCTCACATTAGGTGTAAGATGATCTGATTTGTGGGGGATATTGGGAACTGATCCGTTAATCCTGTCATTGCTCTCGCTTGCTTGGAAAATGTGAAAAGTTACTCCATCTTAAAAGTGTTGAAATTGCAGTGCTTAATATTCTACATCAATAGTGTGTCGCACATTTCTACTTAGGATGACAAGATTCAAAAAAAGATCTGAGATTCGGTGATTTTAGTGGTGTATATGTGTGTATGTGTCTCTCTTTTGGTGAGTCACACAATGTGTTTTTCACAGTAACTTCCAGTGACCTGTGACCCCTCTCCTTCAAGGCACAGTACATTAAGGTCTCTGTCAGTGCTTGTGTACGTACGTGCATGTGCATGTCTGTACGGCACATCCAGGCGTGTTAACATGCATGCTGTTTGAACTTTTGAACCATCCCTGTCCCTTCCCTGGCTGATGGCTGCTGACCTTGGCTGAGAGTCACAATCTGGCGACGCAGAGGTCAATGGAAAATGCTACCTTTCCACATTAGAGTGCGGTGGAGTGTGCATGTCCATTAGTGTCGGAGCGAGACAGGCTCGGAGAGTTGAAAGGTACAGTATGTAACGTGGTGAGAATTTATTTGTGTAGATGTGGTAGTGCCACTGTAGTATACAATGTCGGACTGGGCTGTCCAAGACTCTCAGGTTGTGAATAAGCAGGGATTTTTTTCCCAACAGTTCTCCTAGGACCCTTCATAGAAGTGTGAGCATCTTATGTGATGGTCCAATGGCTACAGAGTTCCATACCAGAGTCTAGATACTGTGTGTGTGTGCGTGCGTGTGTGTGTGTGTGTGTGTGTGTGTGTGTGTGAATGTGCCCTGTGAATGGCTGGTAACCGGTCCAGGGTGGACGGGGCTTCCAACCAAAGTCAGGATAGGCTCCACCGTACCCTCATGACCCTAATGAGGATTACACGACATAGAAAATGGATGGATTTTATTGGAAGCAATCAATCATTTTTTGTTGATGTATTTATTTCTCCCCACTGCTGTCTGGTCCTCCTGCAATCTCTTCAGTTTGGACACATGTAAAAGTAAGCGTGATTGTTATAATGGCATGCAGTCCAAATAACCTTTTTGTCATCTACAGGAGACAGCCTATAGCATGCCTCCTGTGCTGTTTCTTGCTCACAATTGGCTTCAGCCCTGCTACTGCTTTAAAACTGTTTCAGAATAAAACGCTAAGAAAAGAGCAGGCATCATTAGCGTGGGAGGAGATGCCTCTCCCAGGCCCGCCCTATCTCGCCACAGCACCTGCTCTGTCTCCAGATGAGATCAGGCAGGTGGGGCAGCAGAGGGCACAGGAAGGGTGAGGCACAGGCAGGCTGGGAGCAGGGAGAGAGGCTGATGAGGGTGCAGTAGAGTGATGGGAAGGAGGATGAGGGCTGTGCACAGAAGATATCAGCTTGGGCTTTAAACCAGGCTCAAGGCAGTCGTTATCATGGTTTGATTTCTTGCTGTGCTGCTGCTTCACATTCTCCACTTATTGTAATGGTTGTTGGGTGTGAAATGGACGTGGCAGCAGCAAGTCAAAGGGATTAGCCATGTACGGAGAAATATGTTTATTTTCAAGAGGGGTGATCTTAAATCACTGATCAAAATCAGCATCTGAAATAACAAAAAAAAGATGTCCCTTAAGGAACTCCTCTTACAGCTATGTCAAATTGAATGAAATATCAAGGTAATGCATGTAAAGCTGCGACCTTTCAAATGTGCAGCACATTTCAAACAGTGCTGATAAAAAAATAAAAAAACAACACAGAATTTCCCCTAATCAGATTTTGTCACCTTTCAGCAGTTATGGCAGCAAAGATCATTTTTAGAAGCTGCTGAAAGATGAAGGCCTGTATGAATCTCGTTTAACATAACAGCATGTTGACCTTGTGTTGACAAAGACAAACTATGTTCCATATCACAGAGAACAGTCTTTTCACCGCTGATACCTTTATTCCTACACAAAAGGCCACTCTGCACCTTCATATAAGCGAATAATATAACTTAAAAGTAGGACAGCCTTTCTGGAAAAATACTTCTGTCTCATCAGTTCTGTTTTTTCCCCCTTCACAATAGCATATGTAGCTGAAATCCCTGAAGAACTGGTCAAGTCTAGTTTGGCCTTTAAAGGGTCCCAGATTGTGTAAAAAGGTTATTGAAGGCTTGTTGTGCTTTTACAGAGTATCATCTCGCCTTGTGTGAGTGTCTGTGATAACATATTGGGTGTTTATTAGAGCTGAGTTCAATGCCCAAGACTGAGTGGTGCTGTAAAACCCCTAGCCAGAACAGGCAGTCAAGTTAAGTTCTAGCTGACCCAGTCCAGATGCCTTTCTCCAAATATATCATCACAAGCCCATCCAGGAAATGTTGTTGTCAAGCCTACAAAGCAACAACTCTCAGACACAAAACATCTCTTTTACAGCTCTAACCAGGTCAGTGATTGAAGGTTTTTGCCAAGCTCATCTAAACAATGCCTTTATGAACTTTGCTTTATGCTTCGCAGCTTAGTGATTTAGTCGCAAAAAAGGATATTCCACAAACTGTTCCCACAGCTTAATGACGTAAGACTTTTAAGCAGAACCCCATGTCATGAAGCTCATATTAAACAGTGTTTGTGCTGATGGTAATTTCAGTGCAGGTTTGAAATGCTGCAGTTTTTGAGTCAGCAAAGTACTGTGGCTTTCAGGTCTGTCAGAAAGACACCCTGACTCAAGGCAATACCTCCTCTGCAGTCACCAATTCAACACTGCAAAATGATATGATCAAATTTACAATAAAATTCATGTGTGTCCCCCATTAGTTCCTGTTTGACTTTTATTTTTGTATTTCTGTTTTCTGTGTTGGCACTATGCGCTGCAACTTTACTTTTCTCTTGAACCTGGCAACGCACCTGTTTCTTGTTTGTAATTAGCACACTATTTTAGTTGAGTAATTTTTCTTCTTTGTCTTTGATGTATCTGTGTTTTGCATGTCGGTGGGAAAAGTTTGGTCTACCTCCTACGCCTGGATTAATGCTCTTTGCTCCTGTTTGGGGAATAAAAACTCTATTGACTACAGCTACCAACATCACGTTGCCACATCCAGAGGTAAGGCAACAACAAACACTAGTAAGAGGCGACACCATAGATAGAACCTTGTTCCAGATACGCACCAAGTGATGGTCCTTTACGGACCTGTGACCAATTAAAGTGAATGGAAAATGATAATAACATATGATCATGCCTCTGGATCGATCATTGCGGCGGTTTGCGGGCAAAATCACTTCACTTATTACGGTTGTGTGGCAGCAAACCCGGCGAGGTCACTCAAAATGAGCCAATGAAATAATTTGTTTAAATGAGAGAACCACGACTTGCTCTAAAGCAGTTGTCCCCAGACTTCAGCCCGCCTCCACATTTGACCCGGACCCCTGAACAATACAAGACATGCATTATGATTTTTTTTTCAGTCTGGCCACACGTACGAGACTGGCCCTGTTTATGCGTAACCATAGTTCTTGCAAACGGGAGATATTTTTCTGCGTTTTGCAGTCCTCATCCCCGGGTTTTTTTTGTCATTAAAACGAAAGTAGGAATTTGTGGATTTTTCCAGATCCCCATCATCACTCTACACACATTCCTCAAGCAGCTCTTGCCTTTGTTTGACAGCGAGTGTACTGCTCTTCTGCTCGGCATCTGACACAAAATCACACGGTTTCACGTTGGACGAGATGGATGTACAGGGCGAGGGAGCAGAGATGTGCAACTCCAAATCATTTGTTTTGATGCCAGAAGACATTGTGGTAGTGGTGGGGGAGTATAAAGAACAACTCTCCCAAATGCTCCCCTGCCCCCCCATCTCCCCTCACATGGCAAAACTCAATGGACGTCTTGTTATTGCAAGTTGCATTTGTTAAATAAAGTTGTTAAAAAAAGCTTTGCTGGTCTTTTTTAAAATTTATCTTCTTTGTTTTTCCTTACCCCGATTGTCTGTTTACATGTATTTTTTATTATGAAAAAAATAAATAAACGTCATGCATGCACGGACAAGTACCTGCCTTTGTGTGAAGTATTGTGGAAGTGATGCAGAGGCGAGCAGTATTTGGATAACTACTGCCGCCTAGAGGCTTGGCATGCTTGTAAATGCGCTTAAAAACGCATTTCAGGATGCAGTTTTTTGAAACAATCGAGGCAGTGTGGACATAAATTTTTTCTACACAGAGAGGGGGGAAATATTTGGTTTTAAACATCTGCTACGTGTAGACAGGGCCAATACAAGCTTCAGAGAGGTTTACTTGGTTATTATTTATTTCAGAAAGTGTGTTATTTATTTCATTAATAGTGATATTATGTATTTTCTGACTTTTTTTCCTTGTGAAAATCCCGGAAAGGGTTATTTATATTTGGTTATGTCTGGCTCTTTTGTAAACAATACAGTAAATGTTTACGTTTAGGCAGCCCTTAGATAGTCAAACTTTTTCTGTTTCAAACTGATCCAGGCCCCCGATCAGAGAAGGGAAAAGTTATGTGGCCTTCACATAAAAAAGTTTGGGGACCCCTGCTCTAAAGTAAGACATGTTGATAGAGAAACAGAACACCTAAAAGTCAATGGATGGATATATGTTCATTCTTCCAGAATCCACTACCAAACTTCTGTGACTCATATGCTCTGGTCAAAAGTGCAAATGTGACATGATATTCCCTGACAAAACACAGATCATTTGAATGGAAGTCAGAGGTGAGTCTGATGTGAAAACGCGGGAAAAACCAGTGCTAATAGGCCAGTATGAAAAATCTATGAGGCTTAACACATTCAGTTATAGCACAGCAACATGTAAATGAGTGTCCATTAGGGAATGTATGGCTATTGGAACACAACAAAAATATTTCACCGGGAGAGTTGTGAAGGGGTGCTTGTGCTGCAGAAACCTTAGTCAAAGGTAAACAAAAAGAGGAATTGTGTGACAAATTCAGGCAAATCTCAATGACAGCTACAATAATACCAATAAAATCTGAAACATTTAAGAGGATGAACTATTGCAGCTTAAAAAAAAGACACTTATTGAATTGTTATTATTTAATATTGTACAAGTCCCTTGTGTTCATTCATTGTTTGTACAGTCAAACCTTTAGTTTATTTGAAATTTTGTCTTGTTTTCTTTTAAATGCAATTTAGGTGCTAAGATAAAGGTGTTGTATTGAAACAATAGGGTGATGTGCAGGGTTTCATTACATTTGATATTCATTTGAGCTATTCTGCTTGATGCAGTATAAGGCAAAATAAGGTTCGGACCTTAGCTGTGAAAAAACACATAAACTGACCTTTCTCTGTATCAACTGAAAACCCCTGCCATAGATGACAACTCCTCTGATGATAACCATGCTCACCATGCATGCGTTTGTGTACACAGGCATAGAAAAAAGCTAACTAATTTATGATCCCCTTTAATACAAGAACAGGATATACGGCTCAATTCTGAGATCTGCTCTTCTATTTAATTTGGGCTTCGTAAATGTTTTGAGGGAAAACGGCAGCACCCAGAAGCCCTTTAGAGAGCATGGCAGCAACTACAATGTGAAAAATGAGCCTGGCTGAAACACTCATGAAGACAACCATGCACATATATCACAACCTGGGTGAAATGCGGGATGCGCTGCATCTGGTGGACATATTCCAGTCTCTTACTCATCGATCCTGTCCTCATACCACTTAGCACCTCTGCCACTCTGGGCAGTGTGGCCACAGCTGCATCTGTATGGTCCTCTGAGGACAGCTTTCAGCCTAGCACACTGGTCGAGAGGGTCATGAAACACAAAATATCAGCTCACATTTTGGCAGTGTTTCAGGCACTTTCAGGGAATTGTGTCAATGTTATGGAGCCAAGGGGAAGCAGTCCCATCTTTATTGCTCTTTAATCAGAGCAATGTGGGCTGGCTGAAGATCAATGATCTCTGAGTGTTAGCATTGACTTAAGCCTAGAGCTCCCAATCAAGGGTCCTTCTCCCACCTAATGTTACATTTAATGAGCCAATTAGTCCACAATGGCGTGGTCGGCATCTTAAACTGTTGTTCATGCTGCATTCATTATTAATATCTCATAGTTAGGTATGTATAAAATTAAAAGGGGAAGTGAGACCATTAGCTCCCCATGGTGGATGCTTATTAAGATAGGACGCTTTGTTATCTGAGCAAGAGGTGGGGGATTGTTGGGGGGGTAATTGCTCATGGTGGGCAGGATATGCTGGTTCAGTAGCAGAGTAGTGTGATTTATATAACCTTGGAGATGTTGCATGTGTACATGAGAGATAGAGTGGTGCCGTTTACTCCAATGCCTGAGAGAGAAACACAACAGCCCGCATTCAGTGGCATCAGATGCTGTCTTTGCTCCCTCGTAAACACTCAGTCTGCTCTTGCCCTGCACCCCCTACTCTATTTCCACGCTTCTTTTTTTCCTGCCTCCCACTTTTAATAGATACCACTGGGAGGGGGTATGTAAATTGGTTTTATCTTCCCTTTCTTTCATAGTGATTCATCTATGCAAGTATGGAAAGCAGCAACAAGGTCCAAACTACTACAGTTGGTGATTTCCACAACTTACTCTTTGTGTTTCGACACTACAAGAGCTGTCCAAGGTACAGGCTGACAATGGTGTACGGTGTTACAAACAATCTATAACTTTGATTATTTCGTATCCTTTGCGATACCAAAAATCAACAGCTCAAACTATGATCTTGCTTTATTAGCCTCCATTGACAAGGTCAGATATGAACACACAACTGACTTCCGTTAGGGCTTTTGGTGGTCTTCAGGTGTAAGGAGGCTGGATTTAAAAGCATAAAATGAAACAAAGTCCGTTTTGTCAACACAACAAAGACACAAATGCATCCAAATGTTTCTCCCAATAATTGTGCCTCCCTGTATGTCCTCTGGATACACATAAAAATATTCTGTTGATAAGATGACTGCATCTCAGAGTCAGATTCTAAGTATTACTCATGTCTTAGGAGAAAAAAATATTCTATGTGAATGAAATCCAACATATTATACCCTCCTTTTAGAGATGATATGAAGCTTGCCAGCCTGAGGCATTCTCCCAATGTCCAAGCTGTACAACCATTTCCAGAATTTCATAGAATTCAATTATCAGTGAGCAAGTTTGCAATGAATAACCTAAAGGCAAAACAGTTTGAGTGATACATGCTGAAGGGCATTGCTGTTAAATTATGACACAAACCTGTTAAAGGCTAACTTACAAAGACGTACAAATGACAATAATTGAAATAAAGGTTTACTGAATTCTTCTGTTAATCCGGGCACTCTTGTGAGGGAGAAACACCTTAGCAGTTTCACCCCTATTGCCACTGAAGCAGTGCAAAATAACTCATAGCAAGCATAATGCAGGAAAGCAAAAGCAATTGTCTTCAAGTCCCCATTTAAAATAGTCCCTGTGACAGGCCTGCTGCTTTAAATAAGTGTCTTGGCCTGTCTGGGGATGCATCCTAATCCCAGTCGTGAGAGACACTCCTTGTAAGACACTAGGTTAGGAGACAACCACACCAGAAAGACCAGAGCAATTTAAAGAAAAGGAAAGATGTAAAGGTTAGAGAAATAGGCTGTGTTTCTCCAGCACAAATTGAACAAGACTAAATTAACTGACTCAAGCAGTAAACACAGCATTCCAAAAGCTTGCCAAAAGACTAAAAGCAAATCAGTTTCTCCAGGAAATCTAATCTCATCTTAGACCACAGAGGAACCCAACAGGGCAATGACATAATTGAGCATCCCTTGCCGCCGTCACCACCACAAACAGCACACATGCGTGCACACTCCCCTGAGAACAGTGTGTTCAACCCTAAGAGGGAACATTTTGGCCCGCCCTTCTCCCTCTATTAATTCTGCCTGTCCCACCCTCACAGCTTTTCTTTCCCGTGGTCACACACTCTACGCCCTCTGCTACCCAATCACTGCCTTCTTCGTCAACACTCCCACCGTCTATACCTGAGGCTCTTGTTCTTTTATAGCAAATTGAACCTTTCACTCTGAAAGAAATAATTACTCTCTGGAGAGAAAGGGGACTGCCGTGGAATGCTGATATGACACACAATGTCACCTTGCCACTCAGGAGCTGCATGGACAGCTGGCTCAGGGAAAAACGGGAAAGATAGGAGGGGTGCAGGGAGGCAGGGATGCCAGGATGAAGCAGGTGAGGAAACGGAAAAGGTGAGGATGGTTATACAATGACTGTAAGAGAAAAAGTAACAGCAAGTAAAATGCTTGAGCGAGAAAATGAGGGAAAGGAGGGGAAATGCATTGGTAAAAGAAAGAAAAGATGAAGAGAGTGAAAGAACAAAGAGGACAGGGGAGGTGTAGCAGGTAATAAGCCATGGGAGAGAGTGACAAAAATAAAATGGCAATGAAAATGAGAGAGACCGGAGAGAAGATGGTGTATGGGGAAACTGTGAATGAAAAGTACAGATGAGGGGACAAATGATAAGAAAAAGACAAAAGCAGGAGAGGTGGTGTTTTGGGGTCAAAAGAGCAGGAGTGAGTGATAAGCAGACTGTGGCAGTGAACGCTCTTACGTGGGTCACACCATGAATGAATCCATCTTTCTCCACTGGCATTTGTGAACTGGGCAGCGAGAACAGCGAGTGCCGGATCACTGCCATTTCCACTTATTACCCATCATGCCTTATGGCAGAGTGGCCATGCGCTCACGCTCTGGCCCTTAGGAAGCTAAATGGTCCTCTGTGGACTCAAAGGTGGAGGGGGGCAGAGTGGGTGGACAAGAAGGGTGGGGGTGGATCCAAATTTGTGACATGATCTCAAGCCATGCCTGAAGCTGCGATATTGTGGATAAAATCATACATACAGAGTACAGATGGATCTATTGAAGAGCTCTGGCTTTCAAGGGAAATGTGGTCCTACAATCAAGCAAGAACATGAAAACTAGGCCAGGCAATAAATAGCTTGCAACAATATAACTTGCAATCAAGGTTTTTTTCTTATGTAGTTTATGAGTCTGTGTATGTAAAGTACAGTACACACAATACTTGCCTTTTCACAAGAAAACAGGTGATGTAAAAGTGACAAGTGTAATAGTCGTGGTGACAATATCAATAAAAAAGGAATGTACAGTGGAACCCCGAGTTACGAATGACCCGGAATACGAAAAATCCGGGATACAAAAATACCTTTCTGATTTTTTTTGGTGCAGCTTACAAAAATTAATTCGCTTTACGAAAGTTTGTCGCGATTACCAAAACTTGTTTTTTTTGGAATTTTCCTGATTTATCGTATTTTAAGGCACATGCTATATAACATACGGTCTATGAAAAAAGGCAACGGAAGCAAAAGGGCAGATTTAGTTGAACTTTATTCTACTATTTAACAATACACTCACTGTATTTGTAATCACTCTTCTCCCACAAATCCATCTTCTGCATCTAACTTGAACAGCTGGGCAATTTCGGCGTCAAACATGCCGGGTTCCCTGTCATCATTGTCGACTGTCAGTCTCGTTGTCAGTCGGCTTTTCATCAATGATTTTGGCTTTCGTGAAAGCTCGGACAAGAGTTAAAGCAGATATCTTATCTCGGGCATCCACAATACATTCACATTCACAAATGTTCTTTTGCAGCATACCGGGTGAATACCTACTGGAGGCATGGCGGAGGTGTACGTACGCTACGTATGACCGATGTAATGTTCTCTGACTGGTTTATCGCTGCAAGCGTAGGTATTTCGTAATGTTCTCTGATTGGTTTATCGCTGCCAGGACTGTACTTTACTGCACTTCGGTGCGTATCAAAGGCAAGAAACTTTTAGAACTTTACCTCAATATACATTGTATTTCAGGTTTTATTATTCTATTACATTTGTA
Organism: Oostethus manadensis; assembly: GCA_024372805.1. Classification (NCBI taxonomy): domain Eukaryota; kingdom Metazoa; phylum Chordata; class Actinopteri; order Syngnathiformes; family Syngnathidae; genus Oostethus; species Oostethus manadensis. The sequence goes on along the minus strand of QODF01000023.1, from coordinate 2,045,233 downwards.
TTACAATACTTGTTATTTATACAGTAAATGTGCAGAGCAGTGTTTTTTATCCATTGTATGAGGGGTCCTCCGGGTCAGTGGAACGAATTAGCCAATTTTCATGTTAAATGTTGTTCGGGTTACAAAAAAATTTGGCTTACAAAAATTCTTTTGGAACAAATTAATTTTCATCCCCTTTACGTTAGCCTCTTTTGTTAGTCTCCAATAAAAAAAAGATGTAGATTTTGTGATTTAAAAAAAACAAATCTTGCCATTTATCCTGTCAAATATCTACTGTGAATAGAAAAAAAACACCTGTCCAAATAAGATCAGAATATACACATGTCAGTGTCTTAATGTTCTTCTCATAGCAGCCACCTTCTCTACTGTTTCTGTATGAAAATGATGGTTCTTTTTAACATCTGCTTGGGTGCGTTCCTAATAATCGGTAAATATTACTCCAAGTCATATACACCTAAGTTGAAAGAATGGCCTTGTACTCAAAGGCGAAGACTCCAGCAAGCAGGTGAAAACAGAGCATCAAAAGATAATAAGACAAAAAGTGCAAAGGCAATGAGATGACCAATGCACCAGTGAACCTGTTTGATCAGTGGTGATCAAACAGGTTCAGTGAGAACATCCAAATGTCACATAGAAGCTGCTACAAACTGTTACTGTCCCTCTGGGCAAGATATTTTTGATCCTGGGATGTGGCAGACATTACAAGTGTCATATCTGTACATGTGAATGACAAGATTGGCCAAAGCTGGCCAGATTTATCTACAATACGTTGAATAATAAAACACAGTAATGTCGTCCCATGTCATGACACATATTATTAATAACTGGGGTTTGTACGTTATGGCCATGCTACAATAAACTATTACTGTTCTCTTCCACTATGTGCTTTTGGGCCTAAAACTGCTAGTCTGAGGTTATTAAAGAGCCTACTACAGCCCCCAGCATGCATCTCCACCTACGGTGTTTCTATCTGTGGCCAAGACCTTTATCTTCCTCCCCAGCAGAGGCTTAGCACCTTCATGATGCTTTCAATTTTCTGCTCTGTGCTTCTCTGTTTTATAGGTCTGTGCAAAAGGTTGCAGACTGAATGGCCAACTCCTGGCCCATCGGTGTGCTGTGGTTGGGGTGACAAAAGGGCCACTGACCAAATATGGAAAAGGCTGAGTGTCATTTGCAGATACACTGGTGGTAAAGTCTGCATACAATGATGCTAACCTTTTAGAGTCATGGGATGGTTACAGTTACAGTACAGTTACTTCCCTAACAAGAGCAATGTTAAGAGTTATATTTATGATACACCTTCAGCGGTTTTACAATTGCTCTGCTGAAGCTCAAATAATCCATATATGTATATTTAAATGTTAATTGAGAAACCCATCCAACAAATGTGAACTTTGATTGGTCAGCATTACACACAGGATGGTGGGAAATTTTAACAGTACTGTCACACATGCACGCACACACACCATTCCAAAGGCGAGCACTGATTTTTGGGATCAGCAGTTTTTTGAGTGCAAAAAGGCAATCTGAGTGCAAGAGTACAGTTATGAGCATGAGCAGGACCAATCTGAATCCAAGCAAGGATTATTTCAGTGCAAGCAAATGCGTTTGAGAGAGACCATTAAAAATCTGAACATGAACTCTACAACTCACACTTTTTATCCAAAAAGATATCCTTTGGATTAGAGGAAGGTGGGTCCAACTTCAAAACAAATAAAATCTGAATGATGTTTTGCTTGGTCCAGCATTTTTCTGCCCTTGTCAAAGGCCAATCATTTTCTCTCAACAAAATTTCTGAGGCACAATGAAAGAGTTGAAGTCTGTCTTATTTTTGATACAGTTTTTTGTGAACATGGGGAAGGTTGACACTGAAATCTTAAAGCAGATTTCTAATTGTTTGTGCACACAAAAGGTTGGAATACATTGCAGTTAGAGCGAGATACTGAAAGGGAGGAGCTTGGGACTACTGCTGTATTAAACCGGTAATGATGAACGAGGCAAAAAGCTACATCACATGACACTCTGAATTGCCTTTCATTTTCCATTAATGTATACTAAAAACTAAGAAAACTAAGGTCTTTCACCACATTGGCTTTAAATGGCAACTATTGCCTCAGTAGATTATCAGTGATGTACTGTATTGGATAACAGTCAGTGCACTCTAGGTGACCATTGAAGTGAGCTCATTCAATTGCAAGACTGTCTGACATCTAAGTATACCATGTAGTCTATATCACAGTAAAATTATAAAAACAACAGCCACAGCTGGTATGACTTGAAATTTACCATTCCCTTTGAAAACATGAAATAAGCTCACAGTAACTGCTATCCGATTTATGTGGGAGTAAAGACAAAGGGGAAAATGCAGTGAAAGACAAACAGAGAAATGCTGCTCTTTGCTGTGCAACCATCCTCCAATGAGCACATATTTCCCACGACCTCCTATCTTTCTTGGCTGCTGCCTCGGTTGTACGGCAAGGATCCAAATGAAATCATTACTTGGAATAAACATATATGAGGTTACCTTTTTGTAGGTGTAAATATAAGGTTGGAAGAACAGAAAGGTGGTAAATCAATAAAGATTTAAAGCCATGAGGTGGTTGATGGCCAAGTCCCACGTGGAAGCTTCTCGGGTTCTCTTTTCCAAGAGCATTTCATCTCTTCACACATTTCTACCTGACCAGAGCTGGCTGCTTGGGAAGGGTTCAGCACCTTCTCAAATCCTCCTCAAACCCTGGGCTTCCCACACTATTAAATCTAAATCCCATGTGGAGAATGAAGCAACGCAGAAAAACTTGAATAGTGAGTAAATCCTTTGCAGGGAAATGCAATGCGATACATTACATCTTTCTTCAGAGCAACTATAGCCTACCGCTTAGCTGATCTTTGATAGATATTGCTTATAAAAGAGATGACTCTAGGCGACAGCCAAGTTCTGTAGTTTTATTACACCTTGGAGCTACAGTGGCCTGTCTTTGGAGAGATAAGGTTGTACCCTTTTCATTTTGTATCCTCCGGCCGATATTTTAAGCTGGCTTGTTAAGGGCAGGCGAGCTGAGCGCTGGAACAGAGTTTGATGCATGGCTTTACAACAGGAGTCGGGCCCATAACGCTCAAAGGCCGATCATTACTGACCTTAATAGCCCAGTCTGCATCTGGGCTTGATTGATCGTGCCTAGTAGGTTGTGAAATGCACCATCTGGAAGGAAGGAAGGTGAGATGGCCATGAAGAGACGGACGGGGGAGAAGGCAAGCACCACCAGCCGAGCACAGAGGACAGAAAGCAGGGAAAAAGCGACTTGATGGTGAGGTAAAAAAAAAACAACAAGTTGATGATCCTATAGTGAAATTGATGGTCATATAGGGGGTGCTGTAGAAACTTAACTGCACTAAGAGGCCTACCAAGCACAATAAACACTGTCCCTGACATACAAATCAACACTTAGCCAGGCTATGCAGTAGGTGTATTCAATATTTATCCGGGGAGATACTGCATGCTAACACTGTTTTACTTGCTTTGTGCTGAAGTCAACACTGCTCAGAAAAAAACAGTGGCATAGCAGAGCCAGTGTGATATGCTAATACATACAGTTGTGAATGTATGTATGCCAACTTACAGTGCATGTGTTTATGAAGGATATGATAGCAACAGAAGATGCTGATGTGATTATCACAATGAGTTGTGATAATTACACATCCATCCATTTTCTATGCCGCTTATCCTCATTAGGGTTGTTGGGGTTTGCTGGAGGCTATCCCAGCTGACTTTGGGTAAGAGGCGGTGTACATCCTGGACTGGTCGCCAGTCAGTCGCATGGGCAGACAAACAACCATTCACACTTTTGGACACTATGGACAATTTAGAGTCACCAATTAACATGTTTTTGGAATGTGGGAGAACACCCACTCACGGAGAACATGCAATCTCCACACAGAGATGCCCAACAGAGATTCAAACCCAGGTCTCCTGATTGTGAGGCCAACGTGCTAACCACTCATCCACCGTGTGGCCCAATTTCTCTATTAACCAAAAGGTATAAACACAATAAGATGACAGAACATAATACCATGTAATTGACTGTGGTTTAGCTCATGTGTTATGATCAGCATCATCCAAAGTATTCAGGGCTAACATCATATGGGATTCATTGAAATGTGTTTTTGTGAGAAAAAAAAAGAGAAAGGATGGTGTATGTTAGTATTTTTTGCAGTGTTTGACTGATCATGACCACAATTTGGCATTATGGGAGGTCAAGACAGGCATGGGTCCATATCATTTTTAGAAGACTTTGTACGTAGAGATGCTTGAGAGAGTCGGCACACATCCTTAGAGGATATGGATGACAGAGGGGCCAGGTGGGACGGGGACTTCTGCGGCTGACTCAACACCTTTTTAATTTTATTAGCAAATTGTCCATGACAAACAGCTCTGGTGTTTGGCAAAGGTGAGGCAGGCATGATGAGAGCTGAGATGTAAGCTGTGGAGGTCACCCCTAATGCAAACATTGTATTGTTAAAAGGAATGTTTGGATTTTTTGACATAAAGTTCTATGACATCCCCATCAGCAGTGTAGTGCATCAATAGTGACTTTTTGGAAACTCACATACAGCTAACATACTGTATACTGTACATTGTGACAAAGAATACTCATAGAAACGTGGAGATGACCACCCAAGCTTACAATAATAATAGTAACAGTCATCATATAATGTTATGTTATGTTGCGGCTTCTTGGGTAATATGACACTTCATGATTTGCTGCACACGTCACTAGCTTCTTACCTGGGGTGGTGGAACAGCAGAACTTTTCCAAACATGTTCTATGGTGCCCATGTCTTGGGCGTGTAGGAACGGAAATCCTTGTCACTGTGCACTACATACTACATGACGCTGTTTTGTCCTTGCCCCTTTGCGTCACACATTATAGCTGATATGGCAGAAAGCCAAAGTTATCTAATAACAATGTTTGTGACAAGAAAACGATGGAATATATAGAGCGATTCAGACACATTCTTGTTGTTACAGCCCAGGTCCACATATTTTTTGTAGCTAATTATTTGATTACCACTCTAGTTCTCAGTTTAACTCTCACGTTGCAGCGGCCATCGTCTGCACATGTAAACACTGTGAAAGAACAGATCGATTGTGAGGTTGGACTTTTTCGTGGAAAACTGTTTTGTGATTCAAATGTATTACTCTTTTGAACGTTTGTGTGACACCACCAACCAGTCGAAACTACTTCCCTCAACACTGAAAACCGACAAGAATTTGGCTCACTGGACGAAGTGGGTGGGAAATCACTATTGACTACATTGCTGATGGGGATGTCATACAACTTCGTGTCAAAGAATCTGAAGTATCCCTTTTAATGTCTGTGTCACTTCAAATGTCACTTTTATACGATTAAGTTATTTGATTTTCCAATACGCTAAGGTGAGAGTGATGGGCCTGACTGTCATGTGCTGCTCTGTTGCCTCCTGTCTGCCGCGTTGCAGTGTGCCGTGGACTCCAGCGGAGGCGGAGCATTACTCACGCACCTGCTGCCTAATACCCTGACAGCCTTTTTATGCCTGGGTGTATTGACCGTGTTGCCAGATTGTTCCTTGAGACCTCTGTCTATGAACTGCCTTGTTCCCTGGACTTTCAGTACGCTCTCTCTGGGCTTTTTTCATAACCTGTGTCATGAGTATTGTTTGGTATTTATCTCTTGGCCCCGTCTTTTCTTTTCGTGTTTTTCAGCAGCGACTTTAGTTGGTACTTGTGTTTTTCCCTGCTAGCCTTTTTCTAGGGTATTTTTTGTTTCTTCCTTGTGAGATTTTTCTGTGTATTTTTATTGTATATTGTCCAGCCCTTGTGTGCTATTTTTTGTTTATGGACTTTGCTCTGTTGGAGAACTCTTTCTGTATTAAACCATTTTTCCTTCAGCCTGTTTTGTGTTCTCTGCATTGGGGTTCAAACACTGGCACTCGCCAGACGTGACAGAACAATCTGGCCACAATGGACCCCACAGAGCACTTGCACTCAGTCCTCTCACACAGGGCAAATTAGTTGGCGTTGGCGTTGAAAAACCCCTCCAGGAATCATGGAAGCCATAGCGGCATCTTGAGAGGGTTTGTACTCAGCTTTTTCCTGAACATTCCACCCTACCCGTGACCACCGTCATTACGAATCAGCCGCTAGCACCACTTCACACCGCGAGCCAAGTATCCCTCACCCACCACTTTTTTTGGGGGAATCTGTTTCCTGTGAACAATTTCTTCATCAGTGCTCACTAATATTTGACCAGACTGCCTTGTATGCGTCGGACCCGGCCAAGGTGATGTTTGTTATTAATTTGCTGACGGACAAGGCAGCTGCTTGGGTGGTGGCGATAAGCATGTATAATATGCCCGCCATTTGTTCTTGCTTTCATCATTTTTTGCCCGAGATGCGTAAGGTTTTTGATCATCCCATTAGAGGACGAGAGGCATGTAGCCGTTTGCTGGATCTCAGGCAGATGGAGCGCCCTGTGGCGGCATTTTCGATAGACTTAGTTTTTTTTGCAAAGCACTTAGTGACCGCATTAAGGATGAACTGGCCATCCGGGATGACACTACGTCACTCGATAGACTCACAGACTTGGCCATCAGACTTGACAACCGACATAGAGAGAGAGATTGCAAGCGAGCTGAGGATAGAACCATCAACTTCATGTCAATTCCTGAGCCGAGATCCAGCTTGACAACCAGCTACGGGGATAACAGCCCAGCAGACTCAACAATTGCCAGCCCATCCACCCTTCCACCGGAAGAACCCATGCAGCTTGGAGGTCTTTGTCTCGCTCCATTGAAACAATCGCGCTGCCGTCGACTCCACCTCTGCCTGTACTGCGCGAGCCTGGTCATCTCATCTCCAAGTGCTTGACGAGACCAACCCGGCGATCAGATTCTGCTTCCGACCACTGGCATAATTCACCTCAGGATCGACACGCTAGCGGGGACCGGTCCAATCACACCTCCTGTGAGTATGTACCTAAGGGTTGGTGTGTGGGTGACGTGGCACGGCCCAACAGGAGACTACTGGTTCATGTGACACTTACGGGGGAAGGGGGCTTGGGTAAGTGTGTGCAAATTGAGTCCCTCATCGACTATTTATTCCGGGGCAGACGATAGGTTTTTAGATTCTACTTTTGTAGAGAATCATGGGTTTGCCAAGGTTACGCTCAATACACCTAAGGAGGTGCGATCCTTGGATGGCCGTCTCCTGGCGGTGGTTACACATCAAACAGTTATTTTCTCTGTCTCTCAGGGAATCATCACGAATCCATAAAGTTTTTTGTCATTCCTTCTCAGTTCGCTCCGGTGATTTTAAGTCTCACGTGGTTGAAATTTCACAAGCCCTCGGTAGATTGGACAAATACCTGTATTATGAATTGGGACGTTACCTATCATGCCCACTGCCTGCAATGCGCTGTACTGGACACGCAGGTGGTCGAATACCTAGTAGAAATGATTGACTTGTCGAATACCATGACCTCCAGCATGTGTTTAGTAAAGACTGGGCTCGATCATTACCGCTGCACTGCCTGTATGTTTGAGCCATTAAACTACTTCCGGATGCTCCACTCCCTAATCCCAGATTGTATAATGTCTACGGTCCTCAGTTACAGTCACTAAAGGAGTATACTTCTTACAATTAAATTTTTCATAGAGGTTGACCCATCGGAGTGGGAGCGGTCCTGTCTCAGCGCTCCCAGGTTGACCATAAGCTCCACCCGTGTGTGTTCTTCTCGCGCCGCCTCATCACCCCTTAGAGGAATTACGACGTGGGCAACAGGGAGCTGTTTGTTTGTTTGTTTACTGCTGCCCATTGTTCTTGTACTGCGGAAGTGGTGGCATTGGCTGGAGGATGCTTCCCAGCCGTTTGTGATAGTTACAGATCACAAGAACCTCGCCTATATAAGAACTGCTAAAAGGCTTAACTCCGGGCAAGCACGTGGGGCCCTGTTTCTGACCCGATTTAACTTTTATATCACATAGAAATAGTCCTGGGTCATGGAAGCCTGATGCTCTGTCCAGCAAAACATATCTTTGGTCCTGCTGAGATGCACAAGGTTCTGGAACCTATCGTACCTGTGGCTGGGAGTGTGGGGAGCCATCCAGTTGGATTTAGAGAAAAGGGTGTTGGATGCTGCCAGGAGTGTGGATGCCCTCCAGACCGTTTATTTGTGCCAAGTGAACTGAGAAGAAATGTTCTTCAATGGGGACATTCTTCTAAAATGGCGTGTCATCCAGGAGTCAGACGTGGTCCAGAGGTTTTGGTGGCCTTTGATATCATCTGACACTAAGGAATTTGTTGCTGCCTGCTCTGTCTGCACCACGAACAAGACCTCCTACCATCCTCCAGCTGGCCTTCTACAATCGCTACCCATACCTTACCGTCCATGGTCACACATTGCCCTGGATTTCATCACAGGATTTCCGTCCTCGCATGACAACACAGTCATTCTCACTGTGGCCAACCATTTCACTAAAATGTCCCACTTCATTGCTTAAGTTGCCGTCATCCAAGGACACAGCCCAGCTTCTGGTGAGACTTCTTCATGGGATCCCGGTTGACTTTGTTTCTGAGAGGGGACCCCAGTTTTCTTCTCGGGTATGGAATGCATTCTGCAAGGTGTTGGGCACCTCGGCGAGCCATTCTTCTGGATATCACCCCCAGATGAACTGCCCGACTGAGCGGGCCAACCAGGACCGGGAAGCGGCGCTGCGCTGCGTTTTTGCGTTTGTCACCAACACCCTTCATCCTGGTCCATCTACCTCCCCTGGGAGGGATATCCCCACAACTTCCTCATATGTTTAGCTACAGGTATGTCTCCATTCAGGGTCGGCCTTGGGATACCAACCTCCATTATTTCCCTCGCAGAAGTCGAAAGTGTCAGTGCTATGTATACAGGAACATCTTCGCCAGGCTTAGCGAGTTTGGCGAGAGAACCGGGCAGCTCTGACACTGACTGCGGCACGGAGTGTTGTCTGGTATTCATCTTTTGGCCCTGCCGTGCTTTTAGAATTAATAATCCTGCCTGTTTTTACTTTAGTTGGTACTTGTGTTTTTTCCCACTAGCCTTTTTCTAGTGGTGTTTTTTGTTTCTTTGTAAGATTTTGTGGTGTATTTTTATTGTATATTTTCCAGCCCTTTTGTGCTATTTTTTGTTTATGGACTTTGCTCTGTTGCAGAACTCTTTTTGTTGTTAAACCGTTTTTCCCTCAACCCGTTTTGTGTTCTCTGCAATGGGGTCCAAACACTGGCACCCGCCAGACGTCACACTTGACATTGTTCCATAAACAAGTGAAACAAATCTTAACACTAACTCCCCCAAATGATATTCAGTGACATCATTATGTAGCCACTTTATTAGGTACACCTGGATATTCTGACACACACACACACACACGCACACACACACACACGTGTATGTCTGTTGTGCTTTGTGGATGTAAAAGTAATGCAAAAGCATCATTTTTGATTCAGCATCTGTGTTGAATCTCATTGGATTATTAATAATTTGAAGGGTATACCTAATCTAATGGATTGTGCATTCAAAGCGTGACTTCACCACATGTCTGAGTGCCAAAATGCAAGAATAGGGTCCGGTGAGTTGATGGCACCTGTATTTTTCAATGACATTCACTGGGCGGAGAAAGACGGAGTGCAACACAATCCCAAGGCAACAACGCTTGAGAAAGTACTTAAATTGGAAGACTCCTCTCCATAATTCCCTGAACAAGATATTAGTGGGTTGGAGGGCTTTGGTGGTCCCTAAATGTACATATTTGAGCCAATGGTGGCACCTCTAAAATACTACCTGCTCTGGAGCATAAATGACACAAACTAATGTAAATGATGTTTGAAATGTAGGACTGTTTCAGGGAGGGTTCATCTCAGATTAAATGGACAATTTTACATAGTAGACATAATCGCAAAGCTGGCTGCATCAAGTCAAGTAAATAAAGCATCACATTTTGATGCCTGCCCAAAAAAGAACACGGACCTATAATTGGTATGTCTCCAAGAAGAAACGGCAATGAAATCATAGTGTCTATGAGAACAGTCTCCTCTAGCACCAAAAGGTGAAAATAGGAAACAAACAGGAAGAGACCTGGCAGGCCTTAAACCACAGAAAAGACACCTCTGACAGCTGTGTGATGGAGTGGCGGGCTCACAGGAAAACCATCAGCAGTGCAACACTGTCCTAGTTGGTAAGTATCAGTTAAAAAAATGAAGAGAAGGTTTGGAAAAGGACGTTTGGCAGGGAGCGTGGATCAAATAGGACATGGTCTATTAATAAATGAATGTGAATATTAAGTGAAATCCATGGCTAGTTATAGTATATTCTGACAAAAGTTTTTTCTTTGTTCATAGCACAGTAGACAGCATCTTCAACAAGTACTGTACATGTGTGTTTCTGACCTCTTTTGGGGGTTGGACTGAACCGACATTGTTTCAGGCAGTTCAGAGCAGGGGGAGTATGGTTTGGAGGCAGGCCTGCCATTCTTTGATGCCAATGGGGAAAGCCGAAGCCTTTTGCCGTTACGTGAGAGGGAGCAGATTAGCCTGATTGACGGCTATAAGATGCTGAGGATGGAGCTCGAAGCGCAGCAAGCCGGCACGTTGGGGTTCATTCATGAGTTACGAGTCTGTTTCAGCAATGTAGTAAAAGACGAATAAATCCTCTCAACAGCCTGTGAAAAAAATACAAGTTAAAGCTTCTGATGGAGACTCATACAAGGCAGCAAACAGAAAACTGAGACACTGGTGGCTGGTACAGTGTTCCAGAAAATCTAACACAAATTGACCCTAGATCTGGTAAATAGTAAGAAAAATACATCAAATCATTTCGGACAGCTTCTTTTCACCAGACTCTCTTATTTTACCTGCAATCAAGACAGTACATAGCATAGTGCACAGTGCAATTTTCTATTGTTAAGTTTATTTTTCAAGGCTATATTTCCTTGTGAAGAGGGAGCCTGTATTAAAATACTTGGATAGCTAAGGAGCATACTAAATAAATGCCAACACAGCTAAGAGCTCTTCTCTGTTTCACAAGGACCCATACCTGCAAGGGCAAATGACCATTCTTGACTACCTGTGAGAAAAGAGGCTGGGTGAAGGTTAAGAGGACTTTATTCCCAGAACCAAGCAAGTGCAACATACAAAGTCAAACTTCTCCTCCCATGAGGAAACTAAGCAGGGGTTGGGTCTTTAGTTTGACGTGCCCTTATTTCCAAAGAAGTAATTAAATAGCCAGATAGTTGACTTAGGGTGCAACAAGAAGTTTTATTAGTGTGGTCCGTTTTCAAGTGTCAGTAAAGGACGTCCCCCAAGTCCTTGTTTATTACTTGCTTGACTGGTGTAGAGCCCCCAGTGGAGGGCAAGTGTTAAGGATTAACATGTCATCACAGAAGGGGGAACACAGTCATCCTGACTGATACATTTGTGAGGCGAGTCTTCATCTAACACCTGCCTCACACCTCCTGTCATGGAGCGCACCTGTTCTGACACAGTTGGTGAGGCTTGAATTCATTCCTGGAGGAGTGTTTACACCTATCCTTTGTCCTATGTCCGCAGGAACTCACACACTGAAGGGGAAAGGATGACAAGGTTTGACAATGATGGAAATTAGCAAAAAGAGTAAGATGCAAAGGCAGGACATTGATGACAATTTCTTGCTGGGATGGAGTAATGGCAACACCTGATCATCCTCAGCATCGCTGTGGTGTCAAGGTAACATTGATGCATGCTGTGACCTTATATGTAATGTCAACCTTAATCTACACAAGTGGAATAAATGAAGTGGGGCTGCTGTCACTGCAACTTATAAAGATAAATACACAGCTTCTGCCAGCGGTGGACACATATTCATAAAAGTCAAAGAGATGCCTCGACAGAGTAGAATGACCGGCATTAGTCATGGTACCTGGGGAAACACATCCTCGCTAGTTGTTGTCATGTTCTTGTTCAGCTGTCCGTCATTATACTTGAAATAACGAAGAAGATGAGAAATAGAAATATATTAACCCAACCTGACATTAATCTCATCTGTATCCTTCAACAGTGTACGTTCTTTATTTTACAGCATTTAAAAAACCATAGTAGCAGAAAAACTTCACCAACTGGACTTGTTTTGCTTGCCCCAAATGTCTATCTATGTTTCAATGAATCACATCATCAATAGATTTTGGGTTCCTTTACTCTGCCAGTCAATCTAACTCTCTGTCCATCTATCTTCTATACCACTTTCTGCCGAGGGATCTACCATATCCTCAAGAGCCTAATGAGGAGAAGCGGCATTGAAAATGGATGGATGGATGGATGTTTTCTGTGACTATGAAATATTATTAATCAAAAACACTGAAAGACAAGTTATGTCGTATTCTAGTCACTAGGAGTCAGTAATGTTACCTCGATGAGACATTAGATTAAATTACCTTCACCTGCATGGAGTCAGCCATTGCATGTCTGGCATCACATTGTGAAAAAAAAATCCTCCCATTCCGTGTGGAAGTGGTATTTTATAGCTTTCTAGTTTGTCCTTCTTCCGCACTTTATTTGAAACCCTTTCTTTAGTTTAGAATACATAAATTGAAGGCTAACTAGTTAGCTCGCTAGCATGCTTTGTTTAAAACGGCAGCCGTCTCTTGTCCCTTGTCCCTGCAGTGATCCCGTAGCCCTTGCACGGCCTTGAGCAATGTGTTATAAAAAATACGAGTGTAAAATACGAGTGTAAAGGTGACTTAGGGGTGTTAGTTCGTTTCTATAGGACTCTATTAATGGTAAAAATTTTATTTAAAAACTCATAGTCATGCTTTAACTACAAAACATATTCAATTTAATAACATTGAGTCCAACTACTGCAGGTCAGGGCTGGAACCAATTAACTGCTTTAAACGAGGGACGGCTTTGCTAAGGAAAAATATCAATGCCAAATATACTGCATGTTGTGGCACATTTTAGGCGTGGGTGAGTATTTGACAAAAGATTTGTGAGAATGTTCAAACCTCACACGGCTTTATTGCAAATCCCATCTTGGCGACTGTAAATCAACATCATATCCACTGGTAGCAGTTTAACGACAGATGTCCTGACAAACAGGATAAGCGAGGGGCTGTCAGGTTAGCTGAAGTCAATTCATACTTGGCTGGCTTTATTGGCATGTAGTTGAAATATTGAACTACATGCCATTGATCACAGGGTGTTTTGGAGCAGTGGGAGCGGGACGATTGAGAACAAGGCCTACCAACACTTGATAGATTAGGTTGCCGGCCGACTTATTGCATGGTGAGCACTGACATATGTGAGTGTTGGTGGGGATAGATGTGTTTCTAACATGCCAACCATTCACACATACAGCCTGAACCTGACATTACTTTTCACCTTCTGTCCCACATTCTCTCAGTCGCTACCTGCCCTCTGTCAGTTTTTTGGATAAACTATTCTGGCCAGGATGATCTCAGTAATGATAATAAGTAATCAAGCATCTTTTATGCACCTCATGGAACATACTCTGATCTGAAAAAGAATACCCGCACCTAGTTTTTTCCTGTTTTCCTCCCAATTTTCCCTTCCTCTCACCCCCTCCCTTTTACCTTGTCTTGGTGACAGGTCTGAACCTCAGCCCCAGCAAAAAGAACCATGCATTATCCTGCCATCACCACTTCTATTTTTATCGCACCGTCCATCACTATCACTTACTCTCTTGCACCCTCCTTTCATCTGCTCAGTTTTCTTATAGCTGCCCCATATTATCTGCAGGAGTAACGCGTCGTATGCAAATTGCTGTGAGTCAAAAAAGCAGGCTGGGTGACAGTGAAAAACTAACATCATATTCTAAGACATCCACTGGCGCAATGGCCAAAACAGGAGCCACCACCTTCTGGCAAAGTCTCTTCCTTCCTTCTGTACTATACTCCTAAGTGAAAGAGAGAGTATTTCTCAGAGGTGAAGTCTAAAATATATGCAGCAGCAGAATAATGTTTTAAATTCCTCAGTGGCTGCCAGGTAACAGTAGCCTGGGGCAGTGGAAAAGTTTTTTGTCTCACCTTCTCTTTATTTCCCCCGGTGAGGAGGATACAAAGCTCTTTTGCTCAGCTGAGTTCTACGTGCCAGGCATGAGTTCAAAACACCCCCTTCCACCTTGTGCTAGTCCAATGCACCTTGAATACATCCTGTCTATTTTTTGTGTCAATCAATGCTCTATGTGCAAAGGAGTTTAGGGGCTAAATGCTGGCATTGACAGTGCTTAAATCACACACAATGCATTTACCTCTACTCCTTGAAAGTACGAGTTTTGTTACCAAGTGCCGTGCCTTTGTAGCAGATATAAATGCAGCTGCCTGGTTGTGCTTCTTAACTCAACAAAGAGCATCTGGCGTTATATCAAAAGGCCTTGCTTCTTATTTCCATTCTTCTTTAAATGTCTATTCCTGCATATTTGTCGCACTCAGTCACGGTGCTCATCTCAGTCTGTATTTTGGGCTTCAGTGAAGTATTGGCTCATCAAATATGCTTTACCTCAATGCCAGGCAGAACCGCCCACGGAGGAGCAAGCTATAGACTCAAGTGCACATGACGTCATCAGAGCTCGACCCACGCATGTCAGGGAAAAAGGGAGACCTATATTTACCCCTGGACTAGCTAGGTGGCCTACATTCTTCAATTGCATAAGACACAGGATATTTTTTGGTTCTTGCTGTGTTTCCTCTTATATGTTCCAGGGTGTCTCATCACTCTGCCAAACAGATGAATCCATTGTGCATCTGTTATACTGTTATCCATAGAGGCACAAGTGATGCACTACACAACCACGGAATACCTGCCAGATGTACTAATAATGCACAATAGATCCATCTTGAGCCAGAAGTGCACTCTGCCGATTAACAGGCGCTGTTCTTTTCACTTTAAGTACCATCATGTTTTATGGTCTGATTCAAATTTTGTGTTGACATCATGGAAGTAAGCTCTGATTGTTCTCTGCAGTACCAAAACACAAGCCACTTTCACTTCATCATGAATGGACGTTGTGGTAGTGTGCATTCATTCAGTTATTGTGAGAAAGTAAAGCGAGTCTGACCCGCAAAGTATGAAATGAAATGTTAACACAAATACACATCCAATGGACACAAAAATGCAATTCATAACCTTGAATCCCTTCTGCCCAAGAAGCTAAAGCCACAAGGGAAACATTGACATGGGATGTCTTCAGATTATATTGTCATGACTAAATCAATACACAGATAGTGATCTCTTTAGCTTGGATCGAGACATTGTGAAGGTCAAGCAGTTAAGGTCATTAAGAAAGTTGCTAGGCGCACAATTTGGGAGAACAACTCCACCTACCTCCTTCTGCATGGCATGATGGTAGCAACCTTGAGGAAATGATTAGTGGTAAGTTGGCTCCCACGCCACAGGAGATCCCCGCCTCATAAAATCCCAGGCTCGGCACAAGAACAAGGGAGCCTGGGAGAGGGGAAGCGGGGATGGAGGAAATGCAAGCCAGCCTCATCTTTTACCGGACAAATTAAAGCCACAGCGGAACAAGTCATAAAACAGGAAATAATGAATTCAATTATACTTTTTAGTGTTTAGGGGCTGCTGCTGGTGAGATGTGCTGAGTGGGCAATGCAAAAGCGTGTGTACAACAGCGGGCACGGGCTGATGACTATGCTGGTGGCGCTGAGCTTTGCTGAGGGTTGCGAGTGCGCTGACTGCATGTCTGCGAGCCCCGAGGAGCAGTTTAGACCTCAACAGGGCATTCATTAGCAAATGAATGACTCTTAATTGGCCTGGCAAAATACACAGGGTGCTTGTTGATTATAAGGGTTTTTTCTGTATGCAGTAGAACACAGGCTCACACGAAGTACCACAGACTAGCACAGATGCATGCTTCAGTGCACGTAAAACTGTCATCTTATCAAAATGACAAATAAGTCATGGCACACAAGCAGGACTTCAGCTGTCACCAACAGACTCTGACATGGATTCTGGGACATATTCTCTTTCTTTATCTACACTCATCCTACCTCCTAACGCCTCTTTTTCACTCGTTTTCAATCTATTCTGTCTCCTGGCGGTGTTAGCACCTCAGTGGGAGGCCAAATCACAGACAGATTTCCTGGTGTGTCACATGGAGCAACACTTACACGAGTCAGACACATACTGCATTGGGCTGCCATAAAAGTCTAACAGTCACCTGAAATCACTGTAGCCTAGTTCAAATAAAATGCAGAGGGCTTTTATACAGACATACGCTTCTGCAGATAGAACAAGCATACAACAAGAAAAAAATCCAAAACCTTTAAAAAAAGAGCCTGTTGAGACAAAGTACAAAACATTGAGGAAGAAATATTTAAAAGGATAAGATGAAAGAGAGAAAAGGACACTGGTATGCCCGGAAAGTCAGTGTCTCCTCTATGCCCCAGCCCCTGGTGCCAATCACCCACTGCCAGCCTGCCAATTAAAGCCCTGATTAAAACAGACAAAGTGTCTCCAAATGAAGAAAGAGCTGCTGGAGGTCTTAACTGCTGAAGCCTGTCAATTACCCGCCAGAGGAGAGTGGTGGGGGTTGGAGCAATGATATGCAAAGAAGTGGAGAGGGATGAATATGGCATTCCTTGCTCACTGTGACTTCTGCAGAAAAAAAAAACATTATGTGAGAGAATACAGAAAAGTTTTTATGTTGTGCATACTGTTTTGTTTTTTTCATCCTCTGCTTAGGTATTGAAAAGCAACATAATAAAGCAAACAAGTGACAACATAAGGACACGTACTATGGTTGAATAGTCACAGCAATCTATTTTCGTGACTACACAAAAAAATGTACACAAAAAGCCAGAGAACACCGTGGTGGAAAGAGACACCTGCAGTTATACGAGACCCTGTAATAATTAAGCGTCGGTCTCCCTTGGTGGGGTAAAAAATCACTAACATCTAAGATCTCATTTAAAATACACCACAAATTTTTACTGTGTTGTTTCAGACTGCACAGATTTTATTACCTGACACACCTGGTGGTTTTGTTTCATAAAAGACCGTGTTTCACAGACCCACCTGGGAACATATTCGGACAAGGCTATACTTTCAATAGCGGCCAATCGGATTAGCATGGAGACAAAGTACTGTAATTTCTGGACTATCATTCCATTCCATTTCCTTCCGCTTATCCGGGTCAGAGTGGGGGCAGCAGTTTCAGTAGGGAAGTCCAGACTTCTCGGTCTCCGGCGACCTCTTCCAGCTCCACCGGGAGGACACCAAAGCGTTACCAGGCCAGCTGTGAGACATAGTCCCTCCAGCGTGTCCTAGGTCTTCCCCTGGGCCTTCTCCCGGCTGGGCATGCCCGAAACACCTCACCAGGGAGGCGCCCGGGAGGCATCCGGACTAGATGCCCGAGCCACCTCAACTGGCTCCTCTCGATGTGAAGGAGCAGCGGCTTTACTCTGAGCTCCTCTTGGATGGCCGAGCTCCTCACCCTATCTCTTAGGGTGAGTCCAGCCACCCTAAGGAGGAAACTCATTTCCGCCGCTTGTATCAACGATCTTGTTCTTTCGGTTATGAGCCATAACTCATGACCATAGGTGAGGGTGGGAACGTAGATCGATCGGTAAACAGAGAGCTTTGCCTTCCGGCTCAGCTCTCTCTTCACCACGACGGTCCGGTACAGCGACCGCATTACTGCGGGCGCTGCACCGATCCATCTGTTGACCTTACGCTCCAACCGTCCTTCACTCATGAACAAGACCCTGAGATACTTGAACTCCTCCACCTGAGGCAAAACCTCACTCCCAACCCGGAAGGTACAGTCCACCCGTTTCCGACTGAGAACCATGGCCTCGGAGTATGCTCCAGTAAATGCTGAAGGTCGCAGCCTGATGAGGCCATGAGGACCACATCATCTGCAAATAGCAGAGACGAGATCCTAAGGTCACCAAGCTGGACTCCCTCAACGCCTTGATTGCGTCTAGAAATTCTGTCCATGAAGATTATGAACAGAATCGGTGACAAAGGGCAGGCTTGGCGGATGCCAACGTTCATCGGAAACAAGCTCGACTTACTGCTGGCAATGCGAACCAGACTCCTGCTTTGATTGTACAAGGACCGAATGGCACGTAGTAGCGGGCCACCTATCCCGTTGTTGTGTTTTAAATACCCCATTTACCTCAGCCACGGTGATAGAACTGTCCACGTACGTATCCTCAGACTCTGCTTCCACTACGGAAGGTACGTCAGTGGGATTGAGAAAAGACTGGACTATCAGACACTTTTTTCACATGCTTTGAATCTTGGGTCTTAAACAATGATGCGGCTAATTTTTGACTAAAACAACTACAATGATGTTTAGAGTGCCAAAACAGAAAGTGGTCCATTTCCGCAATAAAACCTCATGTCACATAATTTGTGTTTACGCAGAAGCAAGCACCCTACGTTTATGCAGCAATTGTGTTTTGATCAGACAAACCTTAAGTACGTTTGATCAAGTGTAGCAATTCTAAAGCTTCTGCTTGGACTGCTTGGACTTCTTGGCTTGCAGCAACTGTTTAACACAAATGGAAAAAAACATCAACGCCTCAGTCATTGATTGTCGCTGGGAACGCTGTGTAGGCATAATTTCAAGGTTTATAGTGTGTCATTCTGTGTAAATATCTCATGTTACAAATATGAACACCTCCATCCATCCAATTTCTATGCCGCTAATCCTCATCAGGGTCACAGGAATTGCTGGAGCCTATCCCAGCTGACTTCAAGTGAGAGGTGGCCTACACCCTGTACTGGTCACCAGTTAAACACAGGGCAGACATACAGTCATTCACACATGGACAATTTAGAGTCGCCAATTAACCTAACATGCATGTTTTTGGGATGTGGGAGGAAACTGGGCTACCCAGAGAAAAGCCACGCACGCACAGGGAGTACATGCAAACTCCACACAGAGATGCCCAACAGAGATTCGAACCCAAGTTATTCAAATCTCCTGACTGTGTGGACAACATTACATTTTACATTTCCAGTGGTTTGGACTAGACGGTGTAAATAAATATGCCACAAGATTGTTATTTGTGAAAACTCCAGAACCTTAAATGTGCCTACCACTGTATCATGCCCTATATCAGAAAAGGAGTACTTATGCAAATTTCTTGAATTCAAAGAAATGTAAGCAGCTTTCATAGTGCCTGTTAAGGACAGTTAAGAAGCACTTACAACCTTTTCCTAAACTATTGTATTTCTACATCTAAAGCTAAGATTAAGGGGAAGAAAGAAGCTTTAATTATTTGATAATCAAAAAAATACATATTTAAATCAAGCGTGATTTGAACATTTTGTTTCATATGAGGGCAGCATCATTCACATTCCTCAACGTGTTCACTCATGTGCTTGTAAATGTACCCATGCTCTGTGATAGGGATGAAATCAACCAAGAAATGCTAATAACAGTCCAAACAGTAAAACCCTCACTGTCATATAAACCACACAGAGTGTAAATCAGTTGCTAAAACATAACAATATTTGTGAGGTCATAAATCTTGTTTCAGCAAGATGAATAAAAGGGATAAAATCTTGTCCAAGTGCATCGTTACAACAGCCTCCCTATGGCTCATTCCACCTCCATTTCAGATAAATGTCAAGTTTTCCCTTTTTCTTATTCTGCTTCCTACAGTGACTTTTTTATCACTGTAGGGGAAAGGAGAAAAATAAGCCAACGGGAAGAAAACTAGAAAGTACAAATAATTTGTGGTCAGCGACTTTGAGGGCTGGCTGAGGGGCTAAATCAATGTGCATTACTTGAAAAATATAAAGAATCCCAAAAAATCTAATAAAATATAATATTGGCCAAAACAAATTCTTGTCCCAACATATGTGGAGTTAAGTTTACATACAAAAAGCAGTTAGTTCTGCATGTTAATATTTCAAGTCAAGAGCTTGTATTATTAAGACATAAATTGTCATTAAAACCCAACGTTTTTGTGTGCATACAACGTGTTTCGGTAAAATGCAGAATTGTTAACAGGCAGATGTAGGTGTATTATGAAATATAGTATACAAGTTTGACTCAATAAATTAGAATATGACCAAAATTTTGATTTACTTCATTTAAAAACTAAAGCGTGTATATTATATACACCCTTTCACTTGGGAAATCAAGGTTCCAGATTCTGGAGGAAAAGAGGTGAGGCAAAGAATCCACGTTGTTTGAGGTCCAGTGTAAAGTTTCTATAGTCAGAGATGCCATGCCATATCATCTTCTGGTGTTGGTCCACTGTGTTTTCTGAGGTCCAAGGTCAGTGCAGCCATCTTCCAGGATGTTTTAGAGCACTTTCTTATTCCACCTGCTGACCACTGTTAGGATGACGCAGATTTCATTTTCCAATAGGACTTGGCACCTTCACATAGTGCCAAAACTACCACTACCTGATTTAAGAACCATGGTGTCCTGGCCAGCAAACTTGTCTGACTAGCTTATCTATCGGGTATTGTCAAAAGGAAAGTGTGATACACCAGACCCAACAATGCAGAAGAGCTGAAGGCCACCATTATCATCATCATAACACCAGAGGAGTGCCAATAACGGATTAACTCCATACCACGCAGTATTGCAACAGCAATTCAGGCAAAAGAATCCCCAACCAAGTAATGAGTGCGGTACACGTACATACTTTTCATTTGGCCAACATTTCTAAAATCATTTTTTTATTGATCATATATAATATTCAAATTTTTGAGAGATTCACAGACGTTTCACATTTTGAATCCAGTTACTGAAATTAATCAACTTTTTTGTCACATATTGATTGAGCAGGGGCATCTCTGTGTGGAGTTTGCATGTTCTCCCCGTGCGTGTGTGGGTTTTCTCCGGGTACTCCGGTTTCCTCCCACATTCCAAAAACATGCATGTTAGGTTAATTGGCGATTCTAAAATTGTCCATTGGTGTGACTGGTTGTTTGTCTATATGTGCCCTGCGATTGACTGGCGACCAGTCCAGGGTGTACCCCGCCTCTCGTCCAAAGCCAGCTGGGATAGGCTCCAGCATCCCCGTGACCCTAATGAGGATAAGCGGTACAGAAAATGAATGAATGAATGATTGAGCAGCAATTTTTATTAACATGTGACATTCTACACAAAAAAGACTGATATACCACATTGTAAAGATTCAGAAAGTCATAAATACTGAACACCGTCCAAGTTAAGAAAAAATGTGGATAAGCGATTTAATTTTACCCACATTATCACCTATTTCTGTGATTTTCCCCTGTTGCGGGATGTTTTAATGCTTTCCTGTTGGAGGGAAAGACTGTGGCGATGTTGAGGAAAAAACATAAAACGGCGCACAGATGAGAAAGCGCTTTCATGCCTCATAAAACAGGGATCGCAATAGAACAACCATTTCCTCTACACATGCTGGAAAACACAGCTAGAGGACAGACAACAGGCTGAGACGGAGCAGCCAATTCGCTGGCCATCTGATAATATTAAACCCACCGCTTGCAATCTCTCTCACACTCTCTTTAGCTTTCTGTCCTTTCTCCTTCTTCAAGCAGGCAAGGAGAAGAAGAGAAGGAATAAAACATTAAGGCAGAAGAGGACAAGATAGAAAAGACATGAGTCCAAAAAGCAAGAGTGATGAAATGAGGGAACAAGAGGGATGGGGAGAAGGGGAGCCCCTATTTTTCAGACCAAGTGGTAGACTTAAGGGGCATGCATTAAACGCTGTGTGAGGCAGATCTCACCCTTTAGTACTCTATCATCCAATTCAACAGGGAAGCGGCCACAGTTAATATTTTATGGGCCAACCAAGAGTCTGAGCAGGTGTGAGCTCACAGGAGACTCCTATTCACCCATTGGCCCACCTCCTGTTCTGGCTGTCAGGCTTCAAATGTGACCCACTGCTTATATGGCGTGTGTTTGGATCACGTGTTGTACATGAACACGACACACGCAAACACTGTGTCCCCTGAAGAGCAAGGCTGAGTGGCCAACACATTTACTTAGTGGAATAGTGATGGCAGGCTGTATCCTTGAACTGTGGGGATGCAGCATGCCGCGTAGGACTTATTTTTCATGGTAATGTGATCTAGCTGTCCACCAACAAAGTAAATAACAGCACATGAGTTGCATAGAATGCATCCTGTTAGGGAAGCACATGAGCTTCCATTGTCTCGTAACCAAGCTAAGGTGACAAAAAAAAGGCACACACCGCTTTAACCTGGAGAACGCTACATGTCCTCTGCACCAAAACAAACATAGATTTTTGTCTTTTGAGCCTTTAGGCAAGAGTGGCATGAGTGCCGTTCTTCACTGCTTGGTTAAAAGTATAGAATGTAAAGGTGTGCACTGTAGAGGCTAAAAGCACGGTAAAGGCAGCTGGAGCACAAAAGTGATGCACACAATGAATCTAGTACTCTTGCTGCTTGCAGGGATACTTTGCTGACTGTGTCTCCTGGGTGCCAAAGCAGGACAGTACTTTGCGTTGCTGAGGCCACTGAATCTGTTTCAGCCATTCTTTGCTTTAAGGGGCACTTCCAAAGGGGCTGCTTCTCCCTTGGCTCCCGCGCTGTGACTGACACCCACCTTCTGTTCTCCTGTCTAGGGGTAAAAAATGGCCCTCAAAATGACCTATTTAGCAAACTTTTTCAGCTACTCTAACCTAACTGTCAATAGAAGTCAAAAGTGAAAGGGGACGTCAGCCGTACGTGTAGGATAAATGGAACTTAATGGTAAGGGCAGTTGAATGCATTTTGAACATGCATACATATTACACTGGAATACATCACATATTAAAATTCACAAATACATATGTCCAAAAATGAGTAAGAAGAAGCAAAGCTTATACTCCTCCTTGTTTCTTCTACCTTCTCTACGTAACTCATCCATTGCTAATACATTTATTCACTTCCTATATTCAACATGTGCCGTTTACCAATTCTGAAAATGATAATTTTTTATTTTTAAACAGGGTTAGGCGTAAAAAGTATCTGTTACTTCAGCCTAAACCCTTTCAGTCATGAGAGGATTATTATGTATGTATACATGTATTTGATGGTGTGCATTTTGTTTGAAATGACCGAATAAACTACTACTACTAAAAAAAATAATAATAATGGTATGTTTCAATAGTAGTAAATGTTTGTAAATCATCATTGACACATTATCTAACATTCCTAATAAATGTATAATACTACGTGTTGAAAAAGTCAATAGTTGGCAGAAACAGTTCAGTGATGACTGACAGACAATGTAATGCTTCAACTAGTTCTAAGAAATGAAGAATAAGTAGTAAGTGCAAGAGTGGCTAGACATAGCATTGTACTATATCTACACTGTGGTGCAGGATTCTTCTTCCTTATACTTTGTTAACATCAACTGTTTGTACTAACTTGTTGAAAAGGCTCATTTGAGTGCAATCTTGGAGTTTGTAGTCCATTCCATAATTTGATTCCACATTCTTATATACAGAAGGTTTTCAGTGTTGTTTGTGCGAATTTGTGTTTTAAATTGTTCTCTAAGGTAATATTTATTTAGTTGTTTGAAAGTTTACTAGATCAGCAAATTTCAATATTTGCAATTTCAGGAATGAAGGGTTGGTATGTTCTAAACGGCATTGTGGATTATCCTAACTGACCTTTTTCTTAATATTGTTATTTTTGTAGTTATTTCCCCAAATCGCTACCCAATTACTTAGATATGGAAACACCGTGATTTTACATCCAGAACAATTTTTTCTATGTTCAATATTGATGTATTTCTTGTGACTGTATAGTATATTTTTAATGTGGAATTTCAATCTCAAGGCACAAGCATACCCCCGCGACCCTAGTAAGAATAAGCGGCATAGAAAATGGATGGCTGGATTTCAAGCTCATTTTGTTCTCTGTAATAACACTTAGAAATGTATTTTCATTCACCATGTCAATGTCCATGCCATTTATTTGCATTTGCACATAAATGTCCTTTCGGGGTTCAGGGATATTCTGTTTTGAATCATCTTTTTAATATAGTCATTTCATCTGTGACTTTTTTTTCTCTCGTGTTCTTTCTCAAGAACAAAATACAGTAGTATCATCTGCAAATAATACTAGCTTTTGATCTTCCACAACTTTACAGATATCATTTATATATAGGGTGAACACTTTTGGTCCCAGTATGGACCGCTGGGGTACGCTGCAAAACATACTGTATTCAGGCAGATAAGATGCGTATGTGTATGGTCTTGCGTAAAAGGGTGTTGAATTACATTTTTTCTGACATCATAATTCTCCACTCTTGTTGATGTTTTTGGGTAGGGGGTTATTGCTTGCTCTATGCATAATTTGAGCTGTTTGAAAATTTATCAGATCAGCCAATTTTATGATGATGTGATTTTAGAAATAGGGTTTTTTTATATGTTCTCTATAAGCGGCATTATGGATTATCCTACCTGATCTTTTCTGCAGTAATTTCAGCCAGTCAATTATAGTTGTTTCCTCATATAGGCGCACAATAACTTAGATATGGTAATACCAAAGAACAATAAAGAGTATGGACTGACTTCTGGTCAAGTACATCTGTTTGCTTTATTCAAAATTGAGATATTTCTTGCCACTTTATGTTGTATACTTTTAATGTGCGCTTTCAATGTGCATATTTTCATCAATTATGACTCCCGGAAATTTATTTTCAGAGCTTACGTTCCAAAAACATGCATGTTAGGTTAACTGGCGAAGCTAAATTGTCTATAGGTATGAATGTGAGTGTGAACGGTGGTTTGTTTGCCCTGCGATTGACTGGCAACCTTTCGCCCGAAGTCCGCTAGAAAAAGCTCCAGCATCCTCTCACGACCCTAATGAGGATAAACGGCATAGAAAATGGATGGATGGATGGACATGCCTCTGCTGTTGATATGAATAATTCATAACTTGTTATTAGGTATAATGTTATTGTTGTATTGTTTTCCATGTACTAAAACCAGTTGTTTCTAATATGGAGGAAAAATATGTCCAGATCGACGTATATTATTGTCCAATTCCAATAGTTTGTGGTCTGGGAGGCAAAATGTTTTCAATTCCAGACTTTCCTGTCTATGTTTGCAGATTGCCGACAGTTTTAAAAAAATTTAATAAACAAATTAACGCCGTTGTAAAATTCTGTTTTTATCATCATTGGCTTTTATCTAAAATCAAATCATTTAAGACTTTGCAACATTTTTAATGCATCATGCACGCTTTTATTTTATCATGTCTGGACTACTGTAATGCACTTTATTTATTTTAAGCAACAATGCACTTTCTCACTTAGATTTAGTTTTGGCTTTTAACAGGAACAAAAAAAAACACAATTCTTGCCTTCCTCTACTGGCGGCCTGCTGCCGTTTTAGAATTGATTTTAAGATTCTATTGTTTAATTTTGAGGCGTTGAATGGACTGGCCCCTCAATACATCTCTGACCTCATCCCAATTTATGCCCCAGGACGCTCTTTGAGGACAGAAGGCCAGCTCTAACTAGTGGTGCCTCAGACGAGACGAGACGAGACGAGACTAGGGGAGACCGGGCCTTTTCTGTGGAAACACACCCCCCCCCCCCCCCCCCTTATTTTTAACTTTTTTTTAGTTTTGATTGATTTTACTTATCTTAGTTTTAAGTTTTATTTTTACCCACTTCTTTTATTTATTACTCTTATTGTTATTTCTGAATATTTTTATGCTTTTAAGTGTATTTTTTTATTTCATGATCTATTATTTTTTACTGTGTTAATTTGTTTTTTTAATGTATTTATTGTTTTACTACTTTGTGCAGCACTTTGGAAACTGTGTTCATAAAATGGGCTCTAAAAATAAAGTGGATTGGATTGTATACATATTTCAATGTTTAGATCATTTCAAAGTAGGCCTAAACATGACGCTGCCCTTCTGTTACTTGAATTCTGTTGTTGTGGCAGGTAAAACTTGTAAAATATGAAAACCCTTTTAAAGACTATAAGCTGCATAATGTTTTGCACATTTTGCAGCTCCAGACTATTTTTCTTTACTGAAATAGTTGGCAAAATGGCTTTTTTAATGGTAAAAATTGTTTATTTTGGCCTAGAAAATGGATGGGTTTAATAATCACTTAATCGATTATGTGGATTTGATGGCTGGTTAAACGCTGTTCAGTCTACCATGAAGTAATTAAAAACTTGGTTTTGTCAGTAAACATGAGACTCGCTAAAGAACTAGTTAAAGTGCGGTGCGCTGTGGAAGAACACAAAGTGCGGCTCACGTGCAGCCTCACCACTCTTAACAATGGACTGTTGCGACCAACGTGTACCTGGACGTTGCAAGCATGACAAAGAGGTGCTCGATATATTGCTAAACTAAACAGGCTACTGTTGGCTAACTCAGCAGTCTTTTCTGCATGCAGCTGAATACACAGGGAGGACATAAAGTATGGTACGTTCAAAGACGTTCGGAAAGGACAGAACTCTAACAGTACACATAATTGCCAAGCTGCTGATCCTCCTAAAAGGGCAGTAATGATTAAGCAGTGTGGTGGTCTTATTGTTGACACTGAATAGCTTTGAGGGCTCAGCTTTTATTTTTGTATTATGAAATTCTTATATTACGTGTTTTATTATTGTATTTTATTTCATTACTGTGTTTTGTGTACAGAGGGTGTGACTTAGGAGTTAAATTGGGTATAATTTGGGTGTAAGATCTGATCTACACCAAAACTCAACTTACATCACAGTCTATGAGTCAAAGTCAGATGTAACGCAAGCACCACCTGCATTAAATTTGGGGTTTTAATTTGATGTTGTGCTTTTCTTTGTTGAAAAGCATTGGATTACAGTCATTTCAGGTATGTAAAGAGGTACATTTCCGGTGTATAAACAGGCATTTTTTCCTCAAGCGGCTTATGCAGCTTTCAAGTTAAAGGCGATCGATCTAGCAACTTTAACACAAATCTGCCAGTTGCTCCTGACTGCGTGGAGCAGCGCTTTTGAAAGCCTGGACTACTGCGTGATGAAGATAACAGCACAAGCTCAATAGCTAATTTGCCTCAAAATGAAAGTGACTCTGAGAGCGACGACGAAAGAGAGAGAGAAATGACAACACAACAGAAGTGGGTGACGAAGCAATTGTGAGGCTGTTCAATTCTGACCAGGAAGATGACGACAGCGATGAATGGCTTTTCAATTAGGCTACTGTTTATTACATGCACTGTTTGGCACTGTTTGAAAAAAAGCATTTGTTTCATGAAGGGTTTAAAAAAAAAATCTGTATAAAATCTTTCTGTGTACTAAATGTCCCATGTTACAACATGGAAATCTGAGATTAATCTGCATATAAATGTTGTGGGTGTGGCCTATATTCCTTGGTGGAACCACCTCAAGCCAGTTTAGTTTGAAATAGTTTGAGTCCTATAATAAAAATGAGGGTCTGCAATGAATTGGATAAAGCTTAGTGTAACTACAAGGGTGGGGAGTTGACAAGAACAGGAAAATAGTGAGAGAGGTACCAGGCTGTGTGATGTAGAAGATGTAGAGCACCCTGACATGTAGATCTCCTGTGAGACACAAGACTCACCAAAGGGGACAAATTTCCTGTGAAAACAGTAGGTAGCTGAGACAGCAGGAGAAGGCACACACTTAGAGAGGTGACGTGGAGACCCCTCATTAGTTGTGGAAGTGCAGTGATTATTCAGCATGGTCTCTCATATTTAAACTCCTGGTTTAAAAAAAAGACCAATTGAAAATTGCAAGACCTTACATTTTGCATTGTTGGATCTTAAGGAGGCTCTAAGTAGAAAATTGAGTTCGCAAAAATAATGAGTGAGTGATTTATTGCAATCAACCTTAAAATGAAAAAGCCTGAAAAGGCTTGAATATGACTCTAAAAATATGAACCCCCCCTAAAATATAAATAAAATGTTTCTAAAAAAAAAAAAAGAGTCTGTAATGAGTAGCAGAGCCATTCTTGTTAATCACCTCAAAAGTTAGCTTTGGCGTGCTTGCCAGAATTCCCAGGAGGCTAGTGGAGACATTGTTCCAGGTGGTGAAAATGATTTTATGGAGGGCATCCACTGTCAGGAAAATGATGTCCTGTTGAAAAAGCCGGTCATTACCACACACAAGGCCCTTCAGTCATGAGGGATGCCCTCTGTGACATATTCACATAGACATACCTGCCGTTTGACGCCCCTGCACAACCTGAAGCTCAATTGTTCCACTAAAGGAAAAAGCACTCCACAGCATGATGCTGACCCCTCCACTGTGCTGTGCGGAACACGTCAGGTGGAATATCCCTGTCATGCCAGTAATGTTGGAAGTCATCAGAACCCCCTAGGTTAACTTTTAGTCTCATTAGATTAGAAAATAAAGCTTTCTTCCAAATTTCAATTTCCCATGTTTACCGCTCATGTGAAAATTTCCAATTTAGTGGCTTTAAAGGAGACAAGGTCTTTGAAGACATTTCTTGTTCTTACATCTTTTCTCTTATAGACACCGCCTGATAGTCATTGGACTTCACTTGGCACCACCAACAACCTTTTTTTGAGCCGAGGATTGTCCCGTGTCTTGACGGATAGCCAATCAAACCCTCCAGCCCGGGGCCGATGACATTTTTTTGGGGTCTCCCTCTTGACTTTTTTTCCATAACCCTCAGGATCTTTTAAGTATTTTACAATGACTTAAAGTCCAACCTCAGCAGCAATAGTGCGCTGAGAGAGGCCATGTTTATGCAGCTCAACAATCTGACCACGTTCAAAGAGAGAAAGCATTCTTGCCTTTGCCATCAAGAGATCATGACATTGTGAATATCTGACAAAAATGACATCAAATCCACTTTATTACCAAGATTTTGCGTTTTAAGGGCTGTGGTCTTAACCTTTCGATCCGCCTATTTTTGTTTAATGGTTTATTCTAGTATATTGCATACTCAGAAATTGATCTCACTGCCATTTGTTGTTTTCCATTTGGAATCTCTACTTAGAACCTCCTTAAAATCCAACAGTGGCAAGAAGTAGAGTTTTGCAATTTTTCAACAGGCCTTAAAATATGGATCAGGTGTATATGTCTTTGCAAGACCCTGCAACGGATTATTCCTCCACCTGGAGTTGTTGATCAGTTAAAAAAAAAATTGCAAAAAACAATTATAGCCTCCCATCTTCAGGGTATTTTATATGAAACTTTATATTAAACTGTACATAGCCACATCCACATCAAAGTTTATCAGCCACATTTTTACCACAAAATTAATATTTTGATCTAATTAGATCGTACAAGTGTACCTAATGTTGCGGTTGGGGGATTGCAAATTATCTGGAAGACTGTATCTGACAAGCCATGTCATATCCCAGTTATCTGTGTAGAAGAAATGTGTAAACAAATTCAACAGAATCATCTGCCCATCTTTATTAGTGAAGTACTCAGGCAGGAAAATACAAAATACAATTGTCTGTCTACATAAACACTTGTTTCCTTGCTTAGTTTATGTTGAAGGCAGCCTCCAATAAATGTTTCTCCAGCAGGGAACAAAACATGGTGATCTGAATTTGCATGTTGCCCCGAAGGATGCACATAAGTCCTGCCAAGCAAAGAACCATGAAGATGCAAAAGAGAAGAATGAAAGAAGAAAGTTAAAAAAGGTGATAAAGTGAAAACGAGGGTTGTTCCCCAAAAGGTCAGGCTGATTGTTTTTGCCCAAATATGCTGGCCTTTTCAAAATTAACTTGGCAAAGGTGATATTTCCACGAAGGCAGCATCATGAATCAAAGAAGCATCTATAGTTCATCCCTGAAAGCAAAGCAACTCCCTCCCCGTGTGAGCCACTCGACACACCTCCTATCTGCGTACAGTTGACATCTTCAGTGATTATGTAATTAACACCATGGCAGGCCTAATTTCAGAGATAGCATGTTATAATTGCATTTAGTCATTCATTAGTTAAGCCAAACATTCAATACACTGTTTTGCTGCTTGTCTTTTGGGGATGCAATTGCAATGCCTTTGGTTAAATCTTTCTTTGTAAAATATCGCCAATAATTATTATATGTAATTAGACTGACAAATAATTACCCTCCCTTTGATAAAAATCAAAAACTGGATAAACCAAGGAGACAACATTTAAGACCCCATTCCAGAGCTCTTCTGAACAAACCGTACTTGACAGAGGTAAAAAAAAAAAAAAAGTAAACAAAATGGGTACATATATTTGTAAATATTAGTCAGTATCAGTTAGTCCATTGGCTCATGTGTTCCACGCTGTACCTACTGTAAGTCATTTGATATGATGCAAAAGGTGCATGACTACAAAGCACAATAAAGCATCATCACACCCAGCAGCATCATTTAACCGGTGACATAATTGCCGCTATCCTCACAGACTGCGACGTAATTAAAATGATTCCGGTCCTGGTTGGACAGTATTATTTAATATAACAATAATTAACACTATTATAATGTTACAGTCTGTTCAGGCAGACAGACAATTTGGTCCCAGCAACACCAGATCTGTACTGGTCCCTGTGATGATTCCTTCAATTAAGCCTTCATGGCAGAGGAGGCCAAATGCTTAACTGGGCAGAATTGGAGCCGTCACAAGCTCGAGGCAGCAATGGGCTCCACTTCAACAGCTCATTCATCAGGACCAGCACCAACACCCGGCCACCTGTTCTGACACTACGCCGGGATGGAGCCATTTGCATTCTGCTCAGAACTTCTCTGGTTTCTGCCCTCCTCCTTCTCTATATGTCTGCGTACACAACTTTAAAGTTCCTCTGAGGCTGCTCTGACAGATAATTGAATACCAGGGTTTGATTTAGCCAGAAATCAATTTGGGAGGGGGCTTTTCTTTCATTACGCGTCTTGGCTTTGACACGGTGCTTAAAATCCCTTAAACTTTGGCAGCGGCTCAAATATCATCAATTGAAAGTGAAATTAAGGAGACCAGAGTTGGATGGGACAAAGAGGGTCTTTTATCTAAGGGGAGAGCTCCCTCACCTCCCACTCTCATTTCATCACCTCTCCATGTCTCATCCTCACCTTTTTGGTCATTTACTCTCATTTTCTCTCCTGACCTTGTCCCGCCCTTTTCTACCTCTCTTCTCTTCTCTTCCTCATTTCCTCAGCATTTTTGTTCCTTACCTATACTTTTTGGTGGACTCTACTCTGTGCTCTTTGTCACCACCAGGTGCTGCTGTGAAATAAGGAGAGAGGCATCGACAGGAGGCAACCATGCACACTGTTTGACATTTTAGCCCGCTCCCGGCAGACACCGTGTGTGTGGGTGGATGTGTGTGTTCATGAACTGATGTGTTCAGTTTGTCAGCATGTATGTGTTGCCAGAATGCGAAAGACGGTTGACGTATGGATTCATGTGCGTTAATCTATGTATTCTTGCTGGTCATCACTTACCTGTATAATTGTCACACAGTCGTCTCGACAGCGAGGCTGACACATTGACTGCAGTCAGTTATACTGTAAATCAATGTAATGCAATATTCAATACGTTACACTGCATAATGGAGCATTATACCAATCTGTACTTGAAAACAACTTGGTGCTATTGTGAAGAAATATGGAGGTGCTTGAGCAGAGGCACATTCACTAAGCTATTTAGTGGGTGTAAGAGGACTCTTGAACACAGACTGGTGGGTTGAATGCCAGCTTTCAAATAAAGGAGAGAATCATATCAGGTGAACAACTGCAAAAGCATCTTAACTGAGTGGGATGCACAGACACTTGCCATTAAAGTCACCACAACATATGACAGGAGAACACATTTTCTCAACTTATAAATCCCCTCTATTGGAGCACACACATCCTCAGTTGTCTGACTTGAGGCTGTGTAGGATTGCTGAAGTCACTGTGTATGGAAATCTGTAAGCTTCTCTGACCTTAGTGGAGTGTGTTTGCAGGGTGTCGGAGACGCTAATTCATCTGAGACAGGTCATTAGCTGGCTATCCAGCCGTCCAACAAGCAGCCGAACAAGAAACAAAGTTTTCAAGGAAACAGCAGCAGCCCCCATTCTTGAGCTATCATTAGTTGCTGCCTTTGGAAACTGCTGAATTGGGACACTTACCTGACTTGCCCCGATTTTGCAACACATGAGCCAAGATGGTGATGAATGGTTGCAAGGGAGTTTCACTACCAAGGAATGTAGAGAATAGGGTTAAGGACACATCCTAGACAAACTCTTCCAATTTATGAAACATGAGCATAGCAAAACTACACAGTGCCAATCATCGCTAAACCAGTGCTCTTCATTTGATTCATTTCTAGTATCTCAATCTAAATTTTCAGCATCCTATTTAAAGGACTGGTGAACAAATTCAAATATGGCCAAACTGTTGCGATGTGCAGCCAGTGATTTTGAGCAACCGCATATTGAATACGAAGTCAAATGAAATGGTAATTACTGCTGAGCAGCTTCATGCAGAGACAGCTTCTGCGTTATAAGTAGTGATGATTGACAGCCTCAATAAGAGACCCCTGCACTCTGCCTCCAAACCCCTGCAGAGAATGGTCAAACCCATCGTCTGGTGCCTCCCAGGCGGGGCATGGGTGACACAACTCTCTAATAATCCTGACCATCACATCCATCATGCCACCCTGTTCACCTCAAGAGAGGGCACAACACAGAGAATCTAATCAGGCAGTCTAATTGAGGAGCAGGGTTGGCCAATACCCTGGCTAAGAGGCTGGGTCTGCTTGGGTAGGCTCAGGGGACGTCAATATCACTCTGTGGGTGTCGATTGATCAGACTTCCTTAATGTCATTAGCCTTGGGAGGCTTCACTTCACCCCTCTCTCCTTTCCTGTTCCAGCTACCATACATCCATCTCTCTCAGTCACTTGTGCCTAAAACTTCTTCTATTCTCTTGCACATGGTCTCTGTAACCTCATCCCCGCCCACTGTCTAAGTGTATGCATCTCCCACTGTCATAACCTTCTACCGTACAGCTTTGCATCGCCGATAATAAGCTCACCTTCCCTAGCAAGTTCAGGACTTGCCTGGAGAATGTAATCGCTTTGTCCGTGTTTGGAAAATGTGCATGCGTGCACGCTCTTTGTTCAGGCTCTTTTCTAGCCTCCACCGACATTCTCTCCCAGGCTGAAGCCCTCCCTCCCTGGTCTAATGTCTTCCTGTTTTCTACAACAGCATGTGGTGCATATTGCAGCTGTTTATTAAACAAAGCCAGAACTTACAGTGAGCAGGTGACGCAGTCAATTACTCCACAATTACCTGGGCAATTATGCAAAGAAGGAGAGAGAGGAGCATTGGCGGAGGGATGGAGAACACCTTGGCAGAGGTGGCTGGGCTGCATTGGCAGTTGTCGTTCTAGAATGGGCAAGTGATGGAGACCTTGAAGTGACGATGCCAAAAAGAGTGCAGCTACGAAGGACAAGGTGCCCCCTCACCTGTCAAAAACTTGCACACAGACACCTGTATTAGCAATCCCAAACACGTCTTAGTACACTAAGACGCCTTTTTGCATGAGGCAGAGAGCTGAACCCTGCAGATTATGTTTTCGTCGATGATGGACAATTGTTTATCACTTCACTGCTTTTATCTCTCTGCAGTACTACCACTTTGCTATTATCTTAAATTATTGCACTTATTCTTTTATTTCTTAATGACTTGTACTGACACGCGCTATTATTACACCATATCTTGTTGTTGGACATGTTAGCTCAGCTCATGATTATTCTTATTATTCTCCATCTAGACTGTTAATCTGCTTGCTAATTTCCTGTTTGTAGCTGTAACGTGGTTCCAGCGAGTTTTAAAGTGTACTAAGCACTTTTTCCTCTGTTTTCGCTTGTTTACAAGCCAGGGTTCCACTGTATTTATGTATTATATTTGGTAAACACACACTCTGATTGACTGTACCTGTATGTGTATTTTGCAATAGTGCCACAGTGACAGCAGCCCGCATGTATACAGTCAAAAACATACTTAGTCAACAAATATATTTTTGAAAATGATTTAGGTCATGTCCACAAAAATACGGATATTTTCAAAATGGCACATTTGCCCCTCTCCATTGTCAAAAATATTTCTATCCACTCGGTGACATTTTAAAACTATTTCTATCCACATGCGTACGGATATGCAGGCTGTCATGGGCATGCCAAATTAAGGTGGCACTGCAACCAAGGACTGTTAAGGGAGTTTTAACCAGAGGCACCTATGACATAATTTCTATCAATGAAAAGAAGAGTGCAAGCTCAAGGGCTAATTTGCCTCAAGATAAAAGTGACACTGAGAGCAACAATGAAATCGAGAGAGGGAGACTGACAAAGTGTGTGACGAAGGAATTACAAGGCCGTTCAATTCAGGTACTGAAGAAGAAGCAGAAGAAAGATGACAGCGATTAATGACTTGTCTGCCAGGCTGTTATATCCATGATACTGTTTGAAAAAAGCATTTATTTAATTAAAAGTTTAAAAAAAAATGTTTGTGTGACATCTTTCTGTGTTTGAAATATCCAATCTTACGACGGGTATATTCAGGTGCACTCAGTATTCTGTAAATTATGGTAGTTGCGTTCTACTTTGCAGCACCACTGATTTGTTTGTTTTGATAGTATAGGGCAGTGTAACATTAATGTATGTTATATTCATTTATTGGGGTAAAACATAGCACGCTATGGGCGGTCTGACAAAAAATGAGGAAGCCAGCCTGGCATATTCTCTGACAGCTGTTTTATAAACTCAGATTGAAAATATTTTCACTGTCAGGGTGAACAGTAAATTGTTTGTGTCAGCTCATCACTTAAGGAGGCTTGTTGATGAGTATAATGCCCCCAAGCATGTGGCTTCTCCAAATCGTCTAAAACCTGCCAACCACTCTTAACTCCCTCCAAGCATCCTGCTGTGATGCTGTGGCTGGAGTCTTGTCTGTGGTCACTAAGCTTTTAGTTATGACTCCCCTAACTCGTCACTTTAGCTCACACTCCTGTCTGTTACAGCTTAATTTATAAATCCCCCATCAGGAGAGATGTTGAATGACCAGCTAAAGTAAACACGAGCAAAATTGAAAATATTGCAGAAAATAACTTGTTTCAGAGCGGAAGAGATCGCCAACATTCTGTAATATATGAGGGGGGAAATAAACATATTTGCTCTTAGCAGAGGTATGTTCTTTTTGTTTTCTGTCTATCTACCTGCCTGACTACAAACAGGCAGAACAAGGTGGTCACATGACAATTCTGTGTTAGTGAAGATGGGCACAAGGGAATTACCTCACAGCTCTGTATCTCAAATCTGTGGGATTAAGCTCCATTAAACCTGGAGCGGTGCTGAGCTTTATCTCAGGATTTCACTCTGAGACCATGAGGAGGAGAGAAAAATAGCAATGACGCGTCCTTCACCTTTATCACCCAAATAAAATATATATATATATATATACTTTGTATGTATGCATATATGTACTGTGTATGTGTACATATATACAAAGTATATATATATACACACACAGTATATAAGGTAGGACAGACAAGGAGAAGGAAAAGTAGGTAGGCACAACAGTGATGCACATTGGCTGATGGTTCTGAGAAAGGACCACAGCAACCTCCCAGAACAGAATTCAGGCACCATCACAGTGGTAGGGTAGACATCCAAGAAAGAGTCGCAGGTATAAAAAACTGGACAGCACCAGGTCCAGACATGATCCACACCTACTGGCCAAAGAAACTCACAGCACTCCATGTGAGCTCTTAGAGCAAATGCTGAATGGCTAACCGAAGGGCGAACAATCCTGATCCTGAAGGATCTGTCAAAGGGGGCTGTCCCATCCCCCATTGATAGTCCCATCCCCCATGTTGGCCAATAACCTGCCTTGCCACAACATGGAAGCTCATGTGAGACATCATAGCGGCTAAGTGAAAAGATAAGTGGGCACATGGATCAATACATGAGCACGGCTCAGAAGGGTATCGGCAAAAAGACTTGAGGGGCCAAACACCTGCTCCTTGTGGACAAAACAGTCGCTCGAGACTGCAAAACCCGGCATACCAACCTGTGCACGACCTAGTTTGATTAAGAAGAAAGCTTATGACTCAATGCCACATACTTGTATCATTGAATGCTTGGAGCTGTGGAGGTTGTGGAAAACCAACCTGGAGGCCAATGGCAAGCCACTTGCACAAGTGTCCATCAACAAAGGCATCTACCACGAAACTATCTGTCCCCACTACTGTTCTGCATAGGTCTAAACCCCCTCAGCCAAATAATCAACAAGACTGGCTATGGATACCAACTCAGAAATGGGGCCACTATCAGTCACCTCCTGTACATTCATTCATTCATTTCATTTTCTATACCGCTTATCCTCATTAGGGTCGCAGGGATGCTGGAGCCTATCCCAGCAGACTTTGGGCGAGAGGCGGGGTACACCCTGGACTGGTCGCCAGTCAATCGCAGGGCACATATAGACAAACAAACATTCACACTCACATTTACACTCTAATGGATAATTTAGAGTCGCCAATTAACCTAACATGCATGTTTTTGGAATGTGGGAGGAAACCGGAGTACCCGGAGAAAACCCACACACGCACGGGGAGAACATGCAAACTCCACAAAGAGATGCCTAACGGAGATTTGAACCCTGGTCTTCCAGATCTCCTGACTGTGTGGCCAATTTGCTAACCACTCAGCCACCGTGCGGCCTCTTCTTAACTTCTTGTCTGATGATTGTGTGTGCATGGCATGTTTAAACACAAAAACAGCCACTTCATCACCGACCACAGCCTTTTCTGTACAACCCCCCTCTTCCATGTCACCAAAATGTACCCTGATTTGGACCACATTATAAATATTTGAGTGTGCACTGTTGATCAACCTCGGCGTGTGTAAAGAAAAAAAAACAGCATCAATAGATAATTTCAAACTATCGTTTAAAATACAAAATGCGTTAACATTTTAAAACTGACTCTCTCATTGGATGGCGCTTTAAATTGGTAAAATGCTTCCTTACTCTTCTATGACTGAAAGAAGGCTCTCTGGGGGATTCATTTGAATAATCAATAATTCATCATTAAAGGCACAGTGACTGTGTCTCAGTTTTGAGCAGGAAGATTAGCAAGTGCTTTCCTCAGTTTATTATGCATGATAACATGTGAAAGGTGGTGAGCATGGTGGGATGTCAGTGTGGTCCAGTGATGAACGCCTCCTGTGTCTCCCCTTTATCCTTATCCTTTCTCCCTCATGCTCCTCTCAACCCCCTCTGGGCGGGTATTGATCTGATCTCCCCTGCTCTCAGCCGGAGCCATGATTCATGTTGTTCTGAGTGGCCCTCACTCACCACACACAGACACAGCTCAGTCATGCTCTCAGTCATCTATCTGTCCATCTGTCTGGGCTTACCTTCAGGGCTCGGCCAAGTTGACCTGCTGTCCACACGTGGTGACCATCAACCATTTAAAAAATGTTTTTCAGCTGAAGATGACAATTGGTATTTGTTAATAAAACGTTTACATATATTGTTTTTGTAATATTTTTGTATGTTTGTGAATATTCTCATTCATTCACTTCAATGTTTTCTCAGCACATTGAATCGATCGCAACTGGACTGTTCAGGCTGTCTTAGAAGAGGTTTCGCCTCTTATCCGAGCAGGTTTCATCATTTCATGCGCAAGGACTAGGTGTGACAAACACTAGTCAGATTAAATAGGACAGCTCTACTTTGAGAACTTAGTGTAACATTCAGTGTCTATATCCTCTAAAGAAGAAGGCATGTCCAAACAGGAACGGTTTCGCCAAATTAATTGATGTTGAACAGTCCAGTTGCGATTGACTCAATACCCAGAGAATATTGTTCGTATTATTTTTCAGGGATATTCAAATTTCCTATTCCCCGTAGACAGGATAATTTGTCAAAGGTATAGGCTTAATTGAATTTCAAATAAAATATCAAAATTGCTGGACAGAAAAATTAAAGTACACTCTCTCAATGTCTGATGCATTTCCCCCCAAATGATCGTATAATGTCAGTGTACTAACCCCCACAGAAAACAGTAGTAGTAACACTACTTTGCATGATTCCT
The DNA here is from genome assembly GCA_024372805.1 of Oostethus manadensis. Classification (NCBI taxonomy): domain Eukaryota; kingdom Metazoa; phylum Chordata; class Actinopteri; order Syngnathiformes; family Syngnathidae; genus Oostethus; species Oostethus manadensis. Next base: position 2,007,200 of record QODF01000023.1, on the reverse strand, counting down.
TGTAAAAATAAAGGTGAAATGAATTTAAGCCATGACACTTTTGCTTGATTACTCAGCTCATACTCAGCTGACCACACAATGTTAATTTAATTTTGTTAGTTATAGATGACATATAGGTACAGTATTAATCTCCAGATCTTTGCATTTGGATTTATCGTACCACCTCTACACAGTCACCTTTATTAGGAACAGGTTCTGGGTTTGTCCTTTTTCTCCTAAAGTCCACAACGATTTCCCTGGTCTTGGTGGTGGTGAGGTACAGGTGGTTTGCGTCGCACCGGTTAAAACGACACATATTGAACTTCTCTTATGGAGATGTTCCAGGACCATGCTCTTTACGCAATAATGAAAAAGCAAATGATCCCAACACGAATAAGCAAAAACTCCAAACTACAGAAAAAACATTGGACAAAAACAAGATGCAAAGTTATGCAACCATCTGTCTTGACTAACTGGTTTGAGTTTTCAAGCACCAAGCAGAGAGTCAGTGAAGAACGCTTGAAAAATGGTGGAGAGGCTTAGGAACAACATTGTCCATAAAAACTCCTTCAATAACAGTATTTAAAAAAAAGAGTTATAATGAAGCATCCATCCATCTTCTTCCGCTTATCCGAGGTCGGGTCGCGGGGGCAGCAACCTAAGCAGGGAAGCCCAGAGGTCCCTCTCCCCGGCCACTTTGCCTAGCTCTTCCCAGCGGATGCCGAGGCGTTCCCAGGCCAGCTGAGAGACATAGTCTCTCCAATGTGTCCTGGGTCTTCCCTGAGGCCTCCTACCGGTTGGACGTGCCCTGAACACCTCCCCAGGAAGGCGTTCTGGAGGCATCTTAAACAGATGCCCGAGCCATCTCATCTGACTCCTCTCAATGCGGAGGAGCAGCGGTTTTACTCCGAGTCTCCCTGATGACAGTGCTTCTCACCCTATCTCTAAGGGGGAGCCCAGCCACCCTGCGGAAAAACTCATTTCGGCCGCTTGTACCCGTGATCTTGTCCTTTCGGTCACTACCCAAAGCTCATGACCATAGGTGAGGGTAGGAATGAAGCAATTTAGCAATTTAGCACAAACTGTTGTTTGTTTGAAGCCCACATAGCTCTTAGAATGGATGCAGAAGTTAGACAGACACATGCTCACACATTCACTCTAAAAATGGCACTATGACTCTTATTAGTTAAATTTACATACATTCATTTCATCCACCTCTACACCTAAAGCAAAGTTGCCACCGCATAACAAGTGATGTGTGAGTTCAATTAAAAACGGTAATATTTCTCTTTATATTCAGGATTTATCTCTCAAAAGTGTATTTTAAAAATAAAGAAATAAACAAATGAAAACTAGAGCGAGGAGGTGAAAGGGAGCGAGAGACAGAGATGTGTACAGGGCTTGCAGCAGCAGGGGCACATAAAAGCCCAGCTTCAGCCAAGGCCCCTGCGCCAATGTGTAGAAATTAATTGAGTGAAAAAAATCTGCTGTTTAAGGTTGAAGTGGGTTATGGGAGGCAGTGTAACAATTGTTTTCTGTTTGCCAGAGGCTATATATCGTTCATTCCGGCTTTCTTTCTCTTCTCACCCCTGCCTCACTCCTCCCACCCTCCCTCACAATTCATCCACCTCCTAACCCTCTGTTGCTCTTTTATTTATTTAATGGTGTGTAAGCATTTCACACCATTTTACCCCCACATTATCAGCATCTGATTGTATCTGAGAACCTATTGTTTTCAGCATTGATAAAATGAGTACATACTGTATTAGTGTGTATATTGAAAGTAAAGACAGACTCACTCATGAAACCTATAAAGCACAATAATGAGGATTCCGCTCCCCTGAGACTGTCTTGGTGCATCCAATAAAATCCGCAGTTGCAGTAAGCAGTGTGTGCGAGGGTGTCAGTGCATCTGTCTAAATCAGTCTACATGATAACGATGCATGCGCGGTTATCTGGGAACAGTGACACTAATGTGGGACCAATGTCAAAACACAAAGCAGAACAAGCTTAGCATCCCCTTGGGCTTAAACAAATGACTCATTCTCTCTCTACTTGTAAATGTGAACCACAAACACTTACAAGTCTGTTGGTGTCGCTGTCTGCTTTTCATTTCAGGCTATCAAGAACATGCACATCAAAACACAATCCACCCCTGCCTAAAAGACAACCAGAACTAGCTTTGAAAATCAGGTGTAAGAAAAAAAAGGGGTAGATGCATTTGGATGCAAAAATCCACTTAGATCACAGTGGAAAGAAGAAGAGTAACAATAATGTATCAACCAGAAATTGTATAAGTGCCATGTAAAGTACAACACTGGCAAAAGAAAATGTATAAATACCTATCCATCGATCCATTTTCTTCCACTTATCCAAGGTCGGGTCGCGGGTGCAGCAGCCTGAAAGCAAGGAAGCCCAGACTTCCCTCTCCCCGGCCACTCCGTCCAGCTCCTCATGGCGGATCCCGAGGCGTTCCCAGGCCAGCCGAGAGACATAGTCTCTCCAACGTGTCCTGGGTCTTCCCCGAGGCCTTCTATCAATCAGGCGTGTCCTGAACACCTCCCCAGGGAGGGGTCAGGGAGGCATCAAAACCAGATGCCTGAGCCACCTCATCTGACTTCTCTCAATTTGGAGGAGCAGCGGTTCTACTCCGAGTCTCTCTTAAATGACAGTGCTTCTCACCCCATCTCTAAGGGAGAGCCCAGCCACCCTGCAGAGAAAACTCATTTCGGCCGCTTGTACCCGCAATCTTGTCCTTTTGGTCAATACCCAAAGCTCATGACCGTAGGTAAGGGTAGGAACATAGATTGACCAGTAAATTGAGAGCTTTGCTTTTTGGCTCAGCTACCTCTTCACCGATGCAGACCAATGCAGAGTCCGCATCAATGCAGACACCGCCTAAATAAAGTTAAAAAAACAACAATAACTCAACAGTGATAAAACACTGATGATAAGACATGTGATATGCATTATTATTCCAGGAGGGTAAACCTGCTTCCTGTGTTGAACTCCTCCTCTGGACGCATTCATGTAACAACAAATCTTTCACCATCACTGTGAGGAAAGCCTAGTTGCTTACACCCAATAATACAAACACTTAACCATTCTGTTTGAACTTTGCTGCTACACTCATTACACACCCTTTGAAGAGTGAATGTTGGAACATTGGTACATTTTAAGCAGTTATTAGCTATAACACAGAAGCAAAACACACCAGAACCTCAGCGTTGCTGCTTAATAATACATAGGTCAAGAGCATTACATCAGCAGAAGAAATATTCAGGCAAAAAGAAAGTGAAAATGAAATTCGTCTCACAAACATCAATTGCCAAAAACATTTTTGCAGACGAGACAGAACGGCTATGTGAAATTACAGTCATCTCTCGCCACTTTGTGGTTCCAATTTTGCAGCTTCACTATATCATGGTTTTTCAAAAATGTATCAATGAATAAATCCCTAATAAAAATCCATAGTAATAACATGGGCCACTTTTGTGGCTGTAACCCTCTGCAAACAGAAACTCAACTCTAAAATCCTGATGTCACTTCCTGTTTGCCACTCCTCCTGCTCACCCAGGGGACATATTTAGAGCAACACACACGAGCATGAGTCTTTTTCATTCATTTTCTATGCCGCTTATCCTCATTAGGGTTGCGGGTATGCTGGAGCGTAGCCTAGCTGGCTTTGGGCGAGAGGCGGGGTTCACCCTGGACTGGTCGCCAGTCAATCGCAGGGCACATATAGACAAACAAACATTCACACTCACATTCATACCGATGGACAATTTAGAGTCGCCAATTAACCTAACGTGCATGTTTTTGGAATGTGGGAGGAAACCGGAGTACCCGGAGAAAACGCACGGGGAGAACATGCAAACTTCGCACAGAGATGCCCCACTGAGATTCGAACCTTGAACCTCCTGACTGTGAGGCCAATGTGCTACCCACTCATCCATCGTGCGGCCAGAATGAGTCTTATTTATGTCTTAAATTGCTTGTTATTATGTCTACTATATTGACTAATACAAGTGTAAAGGTGATTATAAGGGTTAAAAAATGTTGTAAAGGGGTTTTCGATGCTCTAATTACAAAAATATTCAATTCATAAATAAGAAATCTTACTTGGCAGTAATTCAATTATCACGGTAGGTCTGGAACCAAATAACCGCAATAAACGACAGAGTTACTGGTGGCAGGGAACGCTCTACTCGTAGACTACCTATGACCCTTGTTGATAAGTGAGTATGATCACAATAAACGCAGACTCTTAGAGGTAAAAAAAACAAACAACCTACACATTCTACTATCATCTGCATGTTATGCTTACCTGAGCTGTTGTCTAAGCTTCTTTATACAGGTCACTTCTCATCCAATGGAAAACCAAAAATCTACCACTGCGAGTTGATTAACTGTAATTCATTCCATAATTACAGCTATGAGTAATGGAATGAGATGTATTGGAAAGCATCCTTGTTTATCTCTCCCAGCCAAATGCACCCAAATTAAGGTAAGCTAACATAGTGTCAAGCAATTTCCCTGACACCTCTCTTTTGTTCACAGGAAAATGAAGGAAAGTGGGCAGATGTTGAGGGCAACCTAAATAAAGCCGTACATCTATATATGTACGTCTACAAGTTTGTTTTTTTTTAATTGGGAATGTCTCCCGGGCTGTTTTCTTGGGGATATTACCTCAGTCACCTTCATAATGAAGTAGGGGTCCCCTGTGGAGACACCTCAGCGTGACAACTCTGCAACATGTGGCAACAAGTGGCAAATTAAATTACAGAAGCTGTCGATAACGCACAGCTTTTCGACAGTCGCTTAATTCATGTGCTCTCCACAACAACCTTAATAAAATGATCCCCTCAAGTCCAGCTGCTGGATTGAAACAGTGAGAGTGAGGTCAACATGAAAGACGGCGCGAAGACTTAACGGCCGGTGAGATATTCAACAATTGTAAAAAGCAAGAGAAGAAAACTAATTACAGCACGCTCATAGGAAAAGTATGGGTAAAGTGGACTTCCCAACGGGAGTGGAATGTGAAGTTGCGGGGCTTACGTGGGAATGTGATGGTTCAATTGCCAATAACACAGTCCAACCCCCATTATAGTATTATGCTGGGTGTGGATAGAAGCACATTTTAATCTGCACTGCCGAATATAAAAAGTGTAGATAACTAAAATGCATGCCTCCAATACCAAACCAGCATTCAACAGCTAAATAATAATAATAAGGCCTTGGTGACAATTCCATTTCTATTTGGAGTGATTTTGCACATCATCATAGTGAAGATTCTTTTTAGAGGAGAAAAAAAACAGCATTGTTATATCATCAAAAAGGCCCAAATGACTCAAATGACTGAACATATGAGGTCATCATTCGGTGATTGTGCATGCAGCTTCCTAAACTGTAGTGATGTAACGACCAATTTGAATGCAATGCAAATCTTATCATTTTATCAGTGTTGAGCAAATAACGTATTTTCTGAACTATCCAAACTATATCATCCACCCTTTCTCAATCACGGCCACGCCGACAGCAGAGTGAGATTGGATTTTTGGCATTGTTTTTTCTTTGAAAATGACCATGATTTTCTGGCATTTGACCGTGGCATTTGTGTTCAGTCGTTCATTCATTCATTTTCTATCCTTTTCTTATCCTCTTTATGGTCTCGGGTATGCTTTGGGTGGGAGGCGGGGTACACCCTGGACTGGTCGCCAGTCAATGGCAGGGCAGACATACAACCATTCACACTCTAACGGACAATATAAAGTTGCCAATTAATTTTTTTTGAAATGTGGGATGAAACCGGAGTACCCGGAGAAAAGCCACGCACGCACGGGGATAACATGCAAACTCCACACAGAGGTGCCCAACGGAGATTCGATCCCTGGACCTCCTGACTGTGATGCCAAAGTGCTACCCACTCATACACCGTGCGGACTGTTCTGTTGTCTTCTGTTGTCTTCTAAGCTAATGTTTACTTACATTTACATTTAAAATTGTTAAGGAGTAGGAGATATTGGTGCGTAAGTCTGCAGTGCCCTCTCGTGGCTGTCTGTGAAACTATATAATTTGTTTTTACACGTATAAGTCGCTCCAGAGTAAAAGTTGCAGGACCAGCCAACCTACTAAAAAGAGTGTGACTTATAGTTTGAAAAAAATGTACAATTTTTTTTTACGGTAATTTACAAAAGTAATTAATTATAGTTACTAGTAACTTTCCCCAAAAGTATTTGAATTATTATGTGAAGTGTTCATTGGAACTCTAAGTATCAGTGTATCAGTTGTTTGCGGTGCATTATGGTTTGTACAACAACACCCACCTGATTGGCTTACCATGAAACTGTACTCTTTCTTTAGCCAATTATCATCACTTATGTGTCTGTCACACCTATCTCTCACCATAGAATGGCAATCAGAAAAAAAACACCTTTTATTTGCAGCTCTTGTCCAATGGCTGGCGGATAACTGCTGTTAGATATCAGCACATTTCACTGTCTGTAACAATAAATACTAATGAATTAGATTACCTGTTACTGGAAAACAATAACAGTGTTGCTAATGTTGCTATTTTTAATTCCATTACTTCCAACACTGCATTAAACACATGACATTTACTTCACATTGTATTATGTACACAAAACAAACAGTCATTGGCAGCCAGACTATCCCTTTTAATAAATTTCCAACTTAAGGTCCTCCAGTTTTGTCCCATTGTTTAAGCATAATGTCTGCTCACATTTGCTACATGGGTCCTTCTTCTTACAGATCATTGGTTGATACTGTAGAGTTTGTGCAACTATGTGGATGTAGACGAGTAATTGACCGATTAATGTAGTGTAATATAATTGCTGTTTATGCAAAAAGCACAGTGACCATGATTGATTCCCCACATCAGAAAATCGGGTCTAACCATCCATTAATGTTTACCCCAGAATGTCCTGGATAATTGACACTTACAAAACCATAATCATCCTGTACCTTGGCAACTGGACTCACTGCAGATTTGTCTACATGATAGGAGAGGATGAAGACGTATAACCATGGTAAAGAATTATTTAAAATATTACAAATACATCAGTCTTACCTCCTCAACAGACGGTATCTTATAAAAGAAGTGATAGTTGCTACGTGCGCTCCAAGGCAGGCTCCCCAAACAGTGAATAACAAAGCAAGGTTCCAGAAAAGGAGCGAGAAGACAGAAGAAACTTGATAACATTTCTTTATAGCACACGTTCCTGACTGTTACCTTACACACAGCCCATAACTTTAAAAATATGCATGGAAAATATAACATTTGCTTTGGGCAATACATGAATCATGATCTTAATTTCACAGTTGACTTGGATCAAGGGTAGAAAAAAGCTTGCATGTTGCCACCTCTTTGTTTAGTGCCCTCTCACATCTGTCTGGCAATCTTTAAATATGCTTAATTTATTTTAGTTTAGTTTATTATTTATTTACCACAGACAATATGCAAAGACATCCATCTTTACAAAAGATGAGATGGTTTATACCAGATTTAGCTGTCGCTAAGCTCCATCTGTAGTCCTTGGGCAGGTAGGTTTCAACAATAAAATACTGTACAATTTATATCAATAAAATCAATTAAATACAATCAACATCCATACAATATAACCAACCATATACATATCCATAGCCAGTCACACAACACCAAATTATTGTATCTCTGTACTTTGTAAATGACCATAGACATAGCGACACTGCAGTTTTCCCAGTAATACTTTTCTGTTGTTTCGAGAAAAATCATACAGGTCGAACATTGTTTAAGACTGTCTGGAAGAATTATAGAGGGGTAACATTAAATAAACTCTGTTTCTTTCTACATCTTTTTAGTCAAGTAGAATTGTAACATGAGTATTCCAATACAACCACGCATGCATGTTCGAAACAAAATAAACCATACAATTCCATCTTTATATCACAGTTACCAAACGTGCAACCTTAGATAGAAACTTCCCACAAAACAATTCAATTTAACATAGATGATTAATGTCATAATGCTACATCTATCCTCACTTTAAGATATTAAGATAGATTTTTAGCATGGAAAAATATATACAGTATATATGTTTGATCCACAAGCAATTGTTGAAAAAAAACCTTGAAGGTCATATGCTATTGAAGCCAATATTATAGAGCATCCAGCATGTGACATCAACTCCATTCCAGCCTTTGCAACTAATGTTTTGACATTTGTCTTCATTATTATCAATGAACAGAGGCGATTGAGTCACCAGCATGCTCCATTAGCTGCCTTCATTGCACAGTTGCACTGCTAAAATCACACATTAGTGTGGATCCAATGTGAAATGACAAGTTACGGGTGCAAAGGACAAAGCAGCTGATAATTTAGGCATCAGAGCAGGGGGTTAAAGGATGGTGGGGAGGTGCCAAGGCAGAAATGGGACTTAAGGAGTTGGCCAAGAACTGCAATGAATGTAAAGTTTTTTTGTCCAAAGGAGGCGGTATATGGTAGAAGCAGCCCAACATACATTGAGAAGAAAAGCTAATTTCAATCAGTATAATTAGCCTGTGGTAATGAAATAAGTCAGAGGCACTGCCACCTTCACTTAAGAGAAAATCGATCTACGTTTGAGCGAGTTTATTAAAGCTCGGGAATAATGGGGAGACAGGATAGACAGGGTGGGTGGGTAGGCTGGGGGGGCAAGCACACATTAGCAGCTAATCAGCAAAGAAGAAATTGTAACATTGGTATAGAAGGGGTCTCCAAACTTTTTCTGAAAAATCAAAGGATGTGGGGGCCATTTTGATATTTGTTTTTTTTCCATATACTGTATACAGTGGTGTGAAAACGTGTTAAAACCACTTCCTGATTTTTTATTTTTTTGCATGTTTGTCACACTTAAAAGTTTCAGATCATCAAACAAATAGATGTTGGTCAATGACAGCACAACTGAACACAAAATGCAGTTTTTAAATGAAATACAAGAATATCCGGCCATCTGTTTGTGAGCTGAAACGAATTTGGGTTCTGCAGCCGGACAATAATCCAAGACACACCAGCAAGCAACCACCGATGGCTGATGAAAAACAAAATGTAGACTTTGTAGTGGCCTAGTCAAATTTCTGACCCGAATCCTATTGAGAAGCTCTGGCGGGTCATGCCGGAAAACCTTTAAATGTGGCTGAATTACAACAATTCTGTAAAATTCCTCCACAGCGCTGTAAGAGACAGGCAAACACTTTGTAGCATTTGTTGCTGCTAATGGTAGCCCAACCAGTTGTTACTTTTAGGGGTCATTCACTTTTTCACACAGGGTTGTGTAGGGTTTTTTCTCCCATAAAATGTTTAATTTAAAAACTGCATTTTGTGTTCAGTTGTGTTGTCATTGAAATAATATTTAATGTTGTTTGATCATTTTAAACATTTAATGTAGGTAGGAAAAACATGCAAAAAAAACAAGAAATCAGGAACTTTTTCACACTAGACTAAATTAAGAATGATAAAAGGTGTTCCACTGAACACTGTGCATAGGTTTGTAACTGTTGAGCATTCATACAATGACTGTTTATGAAAGTAGGAGTTATTGAATGAGTTGCATTTTATATTAAAAAGTGGAAATGTGTTACTCAAAGAATGAAAATTGTCAATATTGTGTGCAGTCAGTGTCACTTCTACTAATGCAACTAATACTACTAATACTCTAACGATGTCCCCAGACCCTACCAGCCTGTGTTCGGACTTGGCACACCTTCTCTTGGCTTTAGCCATCACTTGGTGGAAGGGGAGTAATGTACACTGATCCAACCTCAAAGAAGCATCTCCACCCATATAGGGTCCTTTTTACACTAATTTTACCACCATAGAGTGTGCTCTTTGGGTCGATGAATACAAGAGACAGGCACAAACAAATGCAGCTTGGCTAAATCATAAACTGTAAAATACTGAAATGATGCTCAAAGCAATAACTAGTTACTAAATTCAATTCATCCATTTTCTATACCGCTTATCCTCATTAGGGTCACGGGTATGCTGGAGCCTATCCCAGTTGACTTTGGGCGGGGGGCGGGATACACTCTGAACTGGTCGCCAGGCAATCGCAAGGGAGATATACAAACATTCACACTCACATTCACACTCTAATGGACAATTTAGAGTTGCCAATTAAACTAACATGCATGTTTTTGGATTGTGGAAGGAAACCGGAGTACACGGAAAAACCCACGCGCGCACGGGGAGAATATGCAAAATATGGAACTATGGAAAAAGAGTCTTGAGCTACTGAACTACATCCAGTCTCTACTCACTAGTACACCTCTTCATTCATTGGAGAGTAAATGGTCTGGTTTTTTTTGTCAATGCTGTCTTTTACAATCACCTTATCACTAACTTTTCATTTCTAGTGAGCACATTGTCTGTAATAAAACTATGTTCTGTTCTATTTGTTTACATTCCACTCATTATTTTTATTATTGATTATGATTTTCATTCATCAGGACTGCTATGTAATTTATTTGCCATGATAAGAATATTGACTACTACACGTTACCTTACTCATGCATTTTAAACTTACTAACTGCAGGAAGTCCGCAAATGTATTGAAACAGGAGGAAATCCTACGGGGTAGGATTAAAAATGTTTGCTTCTTCCTACTCCTTTTGGACATGTGAAACTGTCAATTGTATTAGGTGATGTATTCCAATGTCATTTATATGCATGTTCAAAAAAAATTAAACCATTATCATTACATACAAAAAGGGGGTCCGATCCTAGGCTGTAGAAGGTACAGATTGGTAGGTGGAATGTCACCTCTCTGGTGTGGAAAGAGCCTTAGATGGTGCGCGAGGTGAAGAGGTTCCGACTAGATATAGCGGACTCACCTCAACGCACAGCAAGGGCTTTTGAGACGGTTCTCTTGAGAGGGGCTGGACTTTATTCCACTTGGTGAACAAAAGGGTAGTTTCCCTCTGCTTTCGGGTGGGGGGATAGGTCCTTACTGTTGTTAGTGCTTATGCGCCAAACAGCAGTTCAAAATACTCGTCCTTTTTGGAGTGCCTAAAGAGAGTACTGGAAAGTCCTCTCTTGGGGGATTCCCTTGTTCTGCTGTGAAACACACACAGGCGTGATTATGAGAAACGGCCCCCGGTCTGAACCTGAGCGGGGCTTTGTTACTGGACTTCTGCACCCATCAAAGCAGTTGACATGTACTGGCATGCAAAGCAGTTTCCGAGGAAAAAACTTGGACATGGGAGGAGTTCGGAGAAGCCGTGGAGAATGACTTTCGGACGACTTTGAAGATATTATGGACCACCATACGCCGTCTCAGAAGGGGTAAGCAGTTCACTTAACACCATGTATGGTGATGATGGTGTGCTGTTGACCTCGACTCGACTCAATTCCACCGACACGTCTTCCAATGAAGACGGTGCCTTAGGTGCTATGTTTGACTTCAAGTGCCGTGAACATGCTACGATCAATTTGAATACTTATATATATTTTTTGGAACCAGAAATGACTGCTATGGATTTAAAACGAGTCAGGCAGAAACAAAGAGTGTGCAACATCAATGCACCGCTGGGTAGATAGACTGTTAAGTGGGAACCAGAGTAGATGTGTATACATGTATGTGGTGCAGTGTGTGTGTGTGAATGTGTGTCAGCCAAGAACCGAGACACTCCATCACAGAATTTGACACGGGCCAGTTAAAAATGGATTGCGGGCCTGATTCGTTTGTAGTTTGGATACCCCTGGTATACAATCTTGACAAGAAGCAGAAAGAACGTTTAGTTTAACCAAAAAGGGAGTTTGCACTCTCTCCTACTTCACAGTGAGAAGGCAGGAGATGCTAGAGCTACAGTATGCACAATAAGGCCAAACCCTAAATTGAGACGACATCATGGGTGAATGGAACCAATCTATACTAGCTGTTGCTGAGGCTCCTCATAGATTGGTGACCACCGGATATACCTGCGTTATTGGTGGCAAATGGCCCTCATGAAAGTTTGGGTGGGTAAACAACTCTGGCATGGTGGGCCGGGGTGAGATAATCACTGATGGACATCTCTCCTCAGGTGACCCATATGCATGCTGTGTGCTGCGGGTGCTGCTTGCTCATTTATCCAGCCGTCTGGCCAACTCACCTGGAGTGATGGGGGAGACGTCCGGAAGGCAGGCTGCTATTTCACGGCCTGTTAAGCGCTAATTCCGCAACATGCCCTGCGCTCCAATTTTAGGGAACAGGGAGCATTACCACCCAGCTCAAGGTTCTGTCTGTCTGGTTGGTGGACTTGGAGGGTAGTAGAGGGTGGAGGAGAGAAAGGGCAGTAGGGAGAAAGAGAGGTTGAGGAAAAAACAGGGCCGTGACATATTTGGTGAAGAATTAAAAGACTGAGAGACCAAAGACACACAAGGGAAGGAAGAGACTTAACACAGTAAAACGTAGAGATCGAAAGAGGAGGGGGAAAAGCCCACACGAGATGCTGAGCCAGCACTGCAAAGCGGACAGGATAGACATCTACTTTTTCCATGCTAGACTGCTTTAGGCAGCCCCTGGAAAATGCCTCAGTTTCATAGCTTCTCATGTCCTGGAACACGCCACTGACCATGTGAAGCTTGAACCATGTCTTCCCTGTATCCTAAACTTGGCTCATGTAATGTCTGCGGACTTCCCTTAAGCACTGATGTATGGCAATCAGAGCAGCTACAGAACACTACGTGAACATGTAAAGTATCTAAATCCTAAGAAAAAAGACATCCATAAAGAGGATTTACTGTTTTAATGCTGTGGCTTTATTGATTACATGTTTCATGGTGTGTGCTATTACGTAATGATTTTTACCATTGCCCACCAAATTTTAGTGCATGTCTTATATGGTATTAAGGATTGTTTTGATTGCTGCTAGCTGCTCGGTAATTAGGCACGGTTACACAAATATATTTTTTTGAAAAAACGTAACAATCTAATGATTAAAATGTTTAATCAGATTAATCAAAGTTTACAAATAATTTCATCATTATTAATTACCTTCTGCAACTATGTTTAAAATATGCTTAGTTTGACTGTACTTTATTAACAGAACGATAAATTACACATTTATATATGTTTAACCCCCGCCTACCCCAATTAATATCTAGTTATTTACCTGGACGGTACAGACTGAACTCAAAACTGGAACCGGGAAAAAGCAACAAAATGGAGAGCTGTGAAGCATACAAGCTTATTAAAATAGCATGCTGAGTACACTGAATTTGTACATTCCAGCATGTCTGCACTAACACTGAAAGTACTCCCTGCCTCCCACGCTCCCCCAAACATTGCACCCTACCCGGGGGTCTTGCCCTGCCCCAATATTTGCGAAGTACTGGTTTAACATAATGTATGTATTTACAGCTCCAAATGAGCTGAAAATTGAATTCAAGCTAAAACATACAACACACATCACAGTAATATAATTGGTCTGTCTCTGCATCTGCCCTAAACTAGGGACAAATTTAACTTAAAACACCTACTGTATATGCAAGAACAACGCTAAAAACCTTTAGTACTTTGGTATTTTACTAATGCTCTACAATGAGTGACATCAAGAAACATTACAACCAGTTGATGTTTACAAAATACAAAGAAGAGTCCCGAACTACTGTGTACATCCAATGCCATGTCTACTCACTACTACACCTAATAACGCTTCATTCCTTGGAGAGTAAATTGTCTGTCTGCTTTACTGCCAATGCTATGTCTAATCACTATCACCTTATCACTCACTAACTCGTCTTTGCTTTGTGAGCACATTGTCTGTACTCACCCAAAATCCAATATGTTCTGTTCTATTTATTTATATTCAAGTTATTATTATTTATTATGATTATCATTCATCATGATTGCTATATCATTTATTTACCATGATAAGGATATTGACTAGTACTTTAACACACTGTCACATTACCTTACTTATGCATTTTAAACTTATTAAATGCAGGAAGTCTACAAATGTATTGAAAAAGGGGAAAATCCCACGGGGGTAGGATTAAATAAGCTTTGCTTCTTCCTAGTCCTTTTGGACATGTGAAACTGTCAATTGTATTAAGTGAAGTAATACGATGTAATTTATATGCATTTACAAAGTGCTACAAAGTGGATTTAAAAGTATTTAGAACCGTATTGTGACTTTCAAATAAGAGATATCACACTTTTAACCTACACAATTCAATTGGGGCATCTTAGCCATTGCTGTTGTAAAGGATTGCTTGAATGATTTTGTTGTTGTGTTGTAGTTAGCCTACTCACTGACATCCAGTGGTCTACTTGTGACAACCTGCTTTTGTTATGTTGATATTTGGAGATTCCATGGAGGTGGACAATGGGGAAGTGTTGTTCTGAGGATGAACAGAGACATGTATGGGAGTTGGAGATACAAACGTAGTTAGATTTGCTTTGCTGTACAAAATTAATGAAGTATATAAAAAAAAATGTTAGATGCCACAGTTGCCATGGAGAGGTGTGTCTTGCCATGATGCGCATGCATCAGAAATGTTCAGTTGAGTAACTGTTGTCAACTACTTCGTAATTCATCTTACTACCACAGGACTTGAGTATTCATGGCTGCAAAGTATTACCGTGGACATACAATGGAACTTAAACTAAGAGGGAGGAATTTACCACTGCCATGTATTAGTATCTGGCTTTTTTCATCCATCCATTGACTAATTTTCTACACTGCGTGTCCTCAATAGGGTAACGAGTGATCTCTGACCTTGAATACGAAGCAGGCTACACCTTGGACTGGTGGCCAGTCTAACAACCATTTACACTCACATCCACACCTATGGACAATTTAGAGTGTCCAATTAGCCCAGTGGGCACTTGTGCACCATGTTGACACTTTTTACAGCTATGTGAAAATCCAAATTGATTTTGTCTTTAAACAGAGTTGTAAGTAGAAATTGATAGCTTTGTTCTTTCTCGTGCAGAAGTCTTAAGTCAAGTCATTTGTAAGTGTGCGCAATAGAGTGTGACCAACCATGGTGGGTCACAGATCGCACCATTAGAGGGCTACAGCAATGATGAATTGCTTGTCAGTTTGTGCAGTATTAAAATGACCTAACTTGGATGTGATCTCAAAGTCTTATGCACACTGCAACATACATGCAGGCATTGTCATTTAATGCAGTTTCAATATGTGCCTGTGTGGTTCAGTCATGCATGTCAATATCAATTTCCCTTTTACTCAAGATTATTGAAACTTTTCAAGAATCCTTTTAGCAATGTTTACAGAGGTTAGGTGTTGATGATATCATACATACAAAAGCACTCAAAACTATGTTATATCATACTACAATTCTGCGACCTACATGTTACAACTAAAATCTGTCAAATGAATATCATTTAGAGGTACCATGAATTTCTTTTGGGGGATGACAAATTTCCAGGACAAAAATGGTTGATAAGATAATGACCTACAGCATTGTGTTTTGAAGCCATTTTGCATATTTGGATATGGTATCTATTGTCTCATTTTGACATTTTATTTGACAAAAAGGGCAATATACTGTGCTCCCCTTCACTCCTGCACATTGGCTTTGCTGATCACACAGCAAATTGGACTAGAGCAAAAACACGACAGGAAAGTTATTTTCTTTTTAAAGTATTTTTGCTTGAATCAGTGAACAGTCATTGTGTTTTTGTGTATGGCTTATGCTTTGGTATACAGCACAGACATGAGTTCACGGGGTTGACAACGGCATTGTAGATAAACTATTATTTGTGCTTGTTTCTAAGCATAGTCAAGCAAATAAAAAAACACTTGGTGTATAAAACATAACAAGTAAGAGATATTGTTAGGGTAACAGTGAAACCACCCAAGCATGAAGGCTTACTGTATCTAGACAATGTACACTTACTGTGCAGCTTAAAAACAATGCTTACTTTAACATTTGTCCACATTTATGCAATAACCTATCAATATTTTTTTATATAGATGGTGAATATGACATAATGTTTTATGGAATTGGTCCAGCTCCACCCAACCCCGATCAAGACATTTCTGCATGAACGTGTATGTGTTCGACCTCATTCTTGTAAAAACAAGTTCATCTATTAAATCCGATTTGAACTGCAACTCATGAAAACCTATTTACAAGTTGATACCGCCATATTGATACAAGTGAGCTGACAAAGCTTCCATACCGGTGAACCTTGTCAGATGCTGTAAAAATATGTAAGAGCTCAAACAAATGGATGTGTAAAATCCCAGCAGGTTATCGGACCACTGCAGGACCAGTGATGACACCAAGCCATTTCCTCAGAGTGACAAATAACTGGAGGAGTACAAACACAGAGCACAGCCCCTGCTGGGAGAATGTCTAAGCTTTGTCTATGTCACACTGTGCGACACAAGGGTGTGTGTGCTACAAATCATGTTTGTGTGTGTTGACATGGACACTCATAAATCAAAAGTCTAAACACATAAATACATCTGCTGTACATCTACACTCCTGTTCCAAACTTCAGCACTATTGACAACAAGGAAAGCAAAGTTTGGCTTCGAGTGGGACTGCTGATAAATCAGCCGAGGTGCCTCAACATTGCATGCCACCACCACAGATCAAACAGAAATAAACTGGGGAGAGCCAAAAATAGATACAACTGGGTGTTTTATAGCTTATATGAGAGGTGACTTGGAGTGGGGTGAGCAAGCGCTTGCTGCTCAGTACTGCTTTGAACAAGCAAGATTAATGTAGGCTCTCTGGAGCAACGGCAACATCCAGAGTCTTAATAAGGTACAAACAATCGGCTCCACGCCACTGGTTTCCTAGGGAAAACTATTGTTGTGCTGCATTGTTTCCTGGTGAGACTCCTTGGAGACAGCAGCATGTGACTGTCTCCATTACCGAACAGGAAAAGCTCACTGATGGCAAAAAGTTTGCCTCTCTCCAGACCCAAGGCATGTTTCCACCAAGTTGAGCTTGCCAAGGATCGGTAAATTCTATTATGGCCAGATGGCAAGTGCTCAACAAAAAGGAAGCACAGTGAAATATAATGGAGGACTCTGAGCATATTATTTCTTGGAATGTGCTTGGAATGTGTGTATTTTTTACAGGAAAATAAAAATATTTGAAACGGGGTGCCTATCTGTGCTCTTTAGGTACCAGATGATTGAGGTTGGTTCCCCAACAGCAGGGTGTCCCTTTCACAACTTTATATGATCAAAAAATAAACATAAAAAACAAACAAACAACATCAACGCAACCTTAAGAGTGCAACTTGGTGGAAATGAGGCTAAACAAACTTTGACTTCTTCCCATAGACCTGCATCCAAGCTCTAGCCTGCAGACTCACCTCAACTCCTTGCACTTTCAGCTTCATGTGATCCTCCCGTGTAGTCTTCCCATCTTTCCTCTTCTTCCAACAGTAGCCATCCTTTCTGTACTTCACTTTCTTGCGATTGTACAATATCATCGACCCATTTTGTGGCCTGCATCCACGGAGACAAGACAGAGATGGAGACAAACAGACAGAAGAAAATGTGGTGAATAATTGTCAGGCAAAGCTACTGCACAGCCAGTCATTCCAGCGCCATGCAGAAGGCATGTACCCTACAAGAAAATGCATCAGTGACTTTAATGATAGTTTTTTTTTATGGCTTTTCAGCTGGCAATGAATACCGGTACCTTGCAACATGCACGTCGGAAGCAGTGTGTGTGTATGTCTATGAGTAGCTTGAACGACTCTTGTTCACCCAGAGTAAAATGCATGAGTGCCACACGTTCTTCCTTATCTTTCATTCATCCAACCTAAATGAGTAGCGGTGTTGGAAGTCCCAAGAGAGAAGAGAAGATTCTCCTTCATACTCCATTCATAATTCATTCTCCCTCCACCAGACCACAGCCTGGAGGCTCATCATGATATAATGTAACTATGTGATGATAATCTGCCTTTCTGCTTCGATTTGTAACAGAGACATTTGGTGCTCAGTGTTGAATATTAACGGAAAGTGTAACATAAAACATTTATAACTCACTCAACAATTACAGAGCAATTGGACAGAGATGTGTGTGTATTTGTGTGTTGTGGCTCGGCCCGATATCACGAGGATAGATCGGTGCATATGCCACACTTGCACATCAGTTTAACACCCGAATGCTCCTTTCACAAAGACACGCACACATTCTGCACTCACAGCTGTTATGATTTGGAGCGCTCCCAAATGACAGTGCACATTGGCTTGCTGTGAATGAGCAGGAGAAGGAGAGAGAGAAAGTGACATCCAGTCAGCTGGCGGGTCTGGTTACCTTTGAGCTCATCACCCACATGCATAAGCACAATACACACATACACACAAACACGCACGCCTCCACAGAAAATGTCTCATCAAACCGAAGAACAAAAGCCGGGTAGATTTTTGTCTCAAGGAACAATTTCCATAATAAGAAACCCCAACGATTGTTTTGCATTGTTTTGTTATTTATTTATTAAATTCTGAAATGTTTATTTATAACGGTGCGCGGCATTTTGCGGGAATGCCTTTGGGGGCTAGGGTGCGTGTTTATCTTAGTATCACTCATCAATCACTTCCTCAGCCCATTCTCAGGGGCCAGGGTTGGGGGGTTGGGGCTCCCCACAGTCCCTCCTCTGTGGCCCCAGACAACACTTTCTAATGAGAGATGCCACTCACACACGGATGCACACCCGCCTTACTTTGTACTTTTTTCCTTGTGACTTCCACTGTCCACTGACTACTATTTTTGCTCTTAGTCAACTCTGAGCCATGTGAAGGGGAACCCTCTCCTTCGCTCCCACCTCTCCAAGTTTAATCTCTCTGAGGATCCTTCAAATGCACCCCCTGCAATCTCCTCCTTATGACCCTCCCTTGTTCACCATCCCTCCCTCATACTTTGCTGCAAAAAAGCTGCAAAAATAACTTTTATTGGTCGTTTTGAGGAGAGGAGGTAAGGCTGTTTAGGTTCTTAATCATGTTTTGGAGAAGGTTACACTATCATTAAGGAAATGAAAGGAAGCATCGTCATAAACTTTGCTTCAACCACAGGTACTTGTGCAAATTTGCATCCTTCATGTCAAATGAAGGACACTCATTAGACATAAGTACTCAGCCCCGAAAGAGCCACATAACAGCAGCATTGTTTTGTTTATTGTGATATCGCTCAGGGTTTTTGCCCTTCAAGAGATACAAGCAAAGTGTACTCCTTAAAACATAGCCCTGCATGAGACAAAAAGATGGGCACGAATGAGATAAGGCAGAAAATCAAATGACACAGTGCTATCTGATCTCCTCCAGAGCTCTGAAAATTGGGGTGAGGCTTTGGTGTCAGAGGCTCTACGCCATATTTATCGGCTCGGTGGAAAAATGTATTCTCGCAGCTATTTTGGAGGGTCTGTCTAGTAGATGCTCTTTTCAATTCAAGGCACTTTGGACGAGAGGAGCGAGACCCCCTCTGAGACATAGACCAGTGTGAAATGAATGCTTCGGCAACATTAGGTGTCTCCTTTCCCTCCTGCTGCCTCTAACCTGTCCCTCCCACTCCTTTCGTGCCACTGTATGCATAGTGGATTCAATTAATCTTATCAGAATTCTACATATTTATACATGAGAGGGGAAAGCTAAATTCTCTGTTATCATAGAAGCGTGACAGGAGGCCTTCTGTCTCTAATGCCTAAATGTGCCAGATTAATATGGAAATGTGGACCTCAGACCAGCTCCACAGCTGCTTCCCTCCTCTGTGGACTTTGCAGTGATAATAAGCTTTACTCCCAGGGTGGTGTTAGGCCTTGTTCACCCCTTTGGGATTCATACATTTACCCAGGTAATGGCATTCACTCAATCACATTTGATCATTTGAGAAAGTCGGATGAGGGTGTTGTGAGGTGTCGGGGGCAGTTTGGCTTTATGAGGACGGTGACATGCTCAGCATGCAGAACAAAGCCAAAGCTGGAGACTACGGGCCCACTTCTCATGGACTGAGCTCAACTTTCTAAAGGCCAATAGGCATCAACATGAGAAATGGGTGACTGATTCTTGTGTTCCAACATGAATCATCAGGGAGGAACCACAGCAAAACCCTCCAACGTGGTTTGCAAAATATTATACACGACACTCTACACACGCAGTGCCTGAAACTGCACAGTTGTTCCAGAACAACAACAAAAAAAGTTTGATTAGCAGAATCAAAAACAATCAACAGTTGAAGTCAATACAAGTGTAAACTGCATAAATGTACTCTTTCTGGGTGGTATGCTATAATGAAAAGAATGCACTGATTCTAAATATATACTTTATCTTGTATTTCCAGTGTTCATTTACTTGTGATGGCCTGCCACTAATTAATTTTGACCGCCACAGATTGATTTGGCACAACCTATTAAGAATTGTCCATGTTTATGTGAGTATTCTTTTTTGCAACCTTTTACTTTAAAATTGTCACTTCTGATTCAGATTCGTATGTGTATGTGACAGTGTGTGTGCATGTCTTACGATCAGTTATGCTGTTTTCTTGGCCACTTTCTTTGATGTGCGGTGCAAAAGTCATTTCCAGTGTAAGATATATACTGTACTTTTTAAGCATTAGCGGCTTCTCCTCAGTTCTGATGTTCTGATTTCATTATTGTTAGAATGACATCTGTGTCTATTTAGTAAATAGCATCTGACTGCTTACCAAATTAGCTATTACGGCTAACCTGCACATGCTTAAACCTAGAGCTGAATTTATACGTATTGTCACATTCGGTAGTTTGGTTCTGGTACCTACCTTTTCGTGGCTTGTTTTTTTCTTTTTTTTCTATGCAGGCTCCGTTGTGCGGGCTTGAGGCAGAAAGGTTAGCAACACCTGGAGCTGATTTTCTTTACTCCCATTTATGCTCATGGCCTGCAGCGGGGTGCTGCTGGTTCTTTGTATCGTCACCTGCTTTCCATCCACACAAGGACCTCGCCCCAGCACTCCAACTGCTACTTTAAAGTTATTTGTTCTAGACCAGACCAAGTCCAGTGGCTTCGCAGCCAGCCATTTCACTAGTACACTGCTCAAAAAATTAGAGGAACACTTTTTAATCAGCAACAGCAATTGCTGAGGCAGCCAGTCGGAGTTGCGGCCCCAACGTGGTCGGTGCCAGTCATGGCGGCAAGACCCGAACCCAATGGTGGCCACCAGAGGTTAGGGCTGCCGTCAAGATGAAGATGGAGTCCTATCAAGCATGGATGGTTTGCGGGACTCCCGAAGCAGCTGACAGCTACCGGCAGGCCAAGCGGCACACGGATTGGTGGTTGTCGAGGCAAAACACAGGTGTGGGAGGAGTTTGGTGATGCTATAGAGCACGACTTACGGTCGGACTCGATGAGATTCTGGCAAACCATCCGACACCTCAGAAAGGGGAAGCGGTCCCCAGTTCACACGGTTTAGAGTGCAGACGGGGGCTTGCTGACCTCGACTGAGAATATAGTCGGTCGGTGGAAGGAATAGTTTGAGGCCCTTCTCAATCCAAGATACAAGATACAGGAGGTGTAATGTGGTTTTTGTCCCGGTCGCGGAACACTAAACCAGCTCTACACCCTTGCAAGGGTACTGGAGGCTATGTGGGAGTTTGCCCAACCAGTCTACATGTGCTTTGTAGACTTGGAAAATGCATTCGACTGTGTCCTGTGGGGGATGCTTTGGGAGTACGGGATTGGTGGTGCGCTACTAAATGCAATTTGGTCCTTGTACAATCAAGCAGGAGACGTTAAAGGAGTCCAGCTTGGTGACCTTAGGATCTCATCTCTGCTATTTGCAGACGATGTGGTCCATGATGGCTTCATCAGGCTGTGACCTTCAGCGTTTACTGGAACAGTTTGCAGCTGAGTGTGAAGCATCTGGGATGAGACTCAGCATCGCCAAATCTGAGTCTATGGTTCTCAGTAGGAAACGGATAGATTGTTCCCTCCTGGTTGGGACTGAGGTCTTTCCCTAGGTGGAGAAGTTCAAGTATCTCTGGTTCTTGTTCATGAGTGAGGGACGGTTGGAGCGGGAGGTTGACAGACGGATTGGTGCAGCGTCTGCAGTAATGCAGTCGCTGTACCGGACTGTCGTGGTGAAGAGAGATACCATAAATAAATCTTTTTACTGATCGATCTATGTTCCCACCCTCACCTATGGTCATGAGTTATGGGTCATGACCGAAAGAACGAGATTGTGGATACAGGTGGCGGAAATGAGTTTCCTCTGGAGGGTGGCTGGGTTCACCCTAAGAGATAGGGTGAGGAGCTCAGCTATCCAGGAGGAGCTCAGAGTAGGCCGCTGCTCCTTCACATCGAGAGGAGCCAGTTAAGGTAGCTCGGGCATCTAGTCCGGATGCCTCCCGGGCGCCTTCCTGGTGAGGTGTTTCGGGCATGACCAGCTGGGAGAAGACCGCGGGGAAGACCTAGGACAGGCTGGAGGGACTATGTGTCATAGCTGGCCTGTGAACGCCCTGGTGTCTCCTGGTGTAGCTGGAAGAGGTTGCCGGAGACCGGAAAGTCTGGACTTCCCTACTGAAAATGCCCGAACCCAGATAAGCGGAGGAAAATGGAATGCAATGGAACTTTTTAATCACAGTATAGAAACCTATCAGTCAAACTTCTGGGATATTGATCTGGTCAGTTAAGTAGCAGAGGGGGTTGTTAATCAGTTTCAGCTGCTTTGTTGTTAATGAAATCAACAACAGGTGCATCAGAGGGGCAACAATGAACCGACCCCAAAACAGGAATGGTTTTCCGGGTTGAGGCCACTGACTCCTCATCTCTTTTGGCTGATTTTTTACTGACTTACTTTCGACTGCTGTAGGTTTTCATTTGGCTTGGATCAACATATTTGTTGATGTTGATAGCATGGTGCGGTACCTGGACGTGGACAGAGGTTGCACAAGTACTCCAACTCCTCCAGAATTGTACATCAATACGTACCGTTTCAGGCAGGTTTGCTGTGTCTCCCAGCACAGTCTCAAGAGCGTGGAGGAGATTTTAGGAGACAGGTAGTTACTTCAAGAATGCTGGACAGGACCGTAGAAGGGCCTTAAACCCTCAGCAGGCTCGGTATCTGCTCCTTTGTGCAAGGAGGAACAGGATGAGCACTGCCAGAGTCCTACAAAATTACATCCAGCAGACCACTGGTGTGAATGTTTCTGACCAAACAATCAGAAACAGGCTCCATGAGGATGGCCTGAGGGCCCAACGTCCCGCAGTGGGCTCTTCGATCAGTGCCTAGCACCGTAAAGCTTGATCTGCATTTGCCATAGACCACCAAAATTGGCAGCTACTCCACTGGTACCCTGTGCTCTTCACCAATGAGAGCAAGTTCAACCTGAGCACATGCGGCAGACGTGAAAGGGTTTGGCGATGCCGTGGAGAACGTTAGGCTGCCTGCAACATCATTCAGCATGACCGGTTTGGTGGTGGGTCAGTGATGGTCTGGTAAGGCATATCCTTGGAAGGACGCACAGACCTCTACAGGTTACATAATGGCACCCTGACTGCTATTCGGTATCAGGATGAAATCCTTGGACCCATTGTCAGAACTTACGCTGCTGCAGTTCAACCTGGTCCACGACAATGCCCGACCTCATGTGGCTAGAATATGCAGGCAGTTCCTGGAGGATGAAGGAATTGATTCCATTGACTAGCCCCCAAGTTCACCTGACCCAACCCAATAGAACACCTCTGGGACATTATTTTTAGGTCCATCCGGCGCAGCCATGTTGCTCTTCAGACTGTCCAGGAGCTCAGTGATGCCCTTGTCCAGATCTGGGAGGAGATCCCCCAGGACACCATCCGTGGTCTCATAAGAAGCATGCCCCGACGTTGTCAGGCATGCCTACAAGCACGTGGGGGCCACACAAACTACCGAGAATCATTTGGAGTTGCTACAATGACATTTTGTCAAAATGGACCAGTTTGCTGTATCATTTTTGGGGAGTCTTTGATTTCCCTCCTCTATAGGGTGATCATTTTTATATCATCATTTTGTTACTATTACAACACCTACTTATTATCAGGAAAGATATTCAAGATCACCTCCCCCAGTTTAGATCTAATGTGTTTCAGTGTCTAATTTTCTGGAGCAGTGTATATGTATTTTTGTGTACCTTCAAAGTCCACAAATAGTAGATAAGTCCATGCCTTTCTGGTTTCTGACCGGTACCCTGTAGTGGTCACTAATTCCATACACCAGTTTAGGAGATTAACAATCATCACTATCTGTTATCAGTCCTCATAAACACATTCTGATGGGACTTGGGGGCATGGAATATAAAAATGCACATGCGCATAAACATTTTACAATGACATCAACTACAGCGTTGTGGAAAACTATGATTTCTGTCAAATGAGTCACAGAGAAATAAAATATTTCTTTCTTGGTAAACCTAGCAGTAATAGCTGGGCTCCAGCCCCCCTTTCCCACTCTGCCGCATTCCCCATGATGCCTTGAGTTTGATTAATTCCATGCATACTGTTCTTCTTTCTAGCAAGCTCAGCTGGCAGTATTTGAGGAAAGGAAGAGGAGAGGATAAGAAGAGGAAGATGAGTGCTACTCCACAGAGGCTTTGGAGGTCGGAGGGCGAGCTGGTTTGGGCCTTCTGTGGCTCGGGAGGAGGAAACACATGCTGTTCTCAATTACCCATCGAAGCCTTCAGAAATCTCAGCCTGTAGCGTAGTGTGTCAACGAAAACAACACTTCCACCTACTCATCCAAACACCTACACACAGGCGCTCTCCTCCGATTGGAGTCTCACACACACACCCACACACACTGACCCGAGTGAATATGAGGCACAAATATGCCTTTGGGCTCTCATGCACTCCCTCAATCCAAGTTGCTGGTAACCCTGTTGCTCCATGTGGGGATAACATTAATAGCAAAAGGAGTGACAGAACATCAACAACACTATGATGCTTTCTATTACTGCTGCTGTCAATCACTACTGAAACATACATCCTGCATGCAAGGACATATGAACGTGTGAACCAACACGTATCTGCTGCGATTGCCACAGCGCAGAGACACAGTACGCCCACATGTAATGCAATTAGACTTCAAGCAACAGTGCTGCATTATATGGCACATCATCTTCCCGCTGGCTCCTTTCTGGACACAGTGCGCGTAACTGATGACTCGCAGATAAGGCTGTCCCTTCAGCCCTGCGAAAAAATGAATCTGCAAGTGGCGTGTTTGCTAAAACTACTTTAAATGTAAATCTGCCACGGCCTGTGGATTTAGAGTCAGTGCCTGTTCGCTCTCATATACACACGCGCACACACATAGCCACAGATTCAGTCACATTTCTCTTCGACCTTCAATGAGGTCCCGTGTCAAGTTGGTGTGTTGGTCTTAAGACTCCAACTAATGCCTAATTCTACATATTGTACAAATGAGTAAGGGACTTTTGAGCAATCGACTGGAAGTTAGAGACTGTGTTTGATTAAAATCATATTACTCATCTTGCTTTCTAATTCTCACTTTATGGACAAGCTGAAAGGTCACAATAATATTTACGAGAGAACAACGATCTGCATTTGACATGAACTAGATGGAGATGAATGATGAAACAGAGTTTGCCAAATGTATAATCATATGCTGCACTATAAACGAAGGAAAATATTTGTTTTCTGTAATGAAGAACATGAGGAGTGGGGGTGTCTGACAGCGTGCCTCATCTCATTTTCTTGCTATACAAACTGACAATGATTGTGACAAAACTCGGACCATCACCCTTTCAGTTAAGTACAATTATTTGAAAAAATGTCACATAATTTAAAGGGTTGCTGACATGATTCACCAACTTTGCTAAAAATATGTTAAATCATATTTGTAATTTTGTTCTACATTGTTTGAACAGTAAATTCACAAACATTTCATTTATAGCCCATGATGATCTAGCTCGCAGATCAGCCTCATTTCCAGAAGTGATGTCATCAGGGTAAGATCTCTCAGCTAAAGTAGGGTAAACAAATGCAATGTTAACGTCAACATGGTTCAACTTATGCTTCTTCCTACTTCCTACTTTTTGGACATGTACAACTGTGAATTGTCCTATGCGATGTATTCCAATGTAACTGTATGAATGATCAAAGTAAATAAAACCATATTTTTCATCAAAATAGTCATGCCCAAATATAGTGTTGCTGCTGGATGTTAACGGTATCCAAGTGATACTGTAAGTTTGCTTTATTTTCCAAAAGTTGAAACCTTAAGACAACTATGGATGAAGCTAGTGCCGAGAACAAGAGACAGATGGATGCCCAACTCAAGGGTGATTAATAAAACTGATGACTATGCTTCGAAGAAACACCTTTACAAGAAGCATTTGGATTAAAAGTAAAAAACTATGTAGAACATAATTACAAACAATATATAATATACAGGGCCGCACGGTGGCTGAGTGGTTAGCACATTGGCCACACAGTCAGGAGATCTTGAAAAACCTGGGTTCAAATCTCCGTTGGGCATCTCTGTGTGGAGTTTGCATGTTCTCCCCGTGCGTGAGTCAAATTTCTCCGGGTACTCCGGTTTCCTCCCACATTCCAAAAACATGCATGTTAGGTTAATTGGTGACTCTAAATTGTCCATCGGTATGAATGTGAATGTGAATGTTTGTTTGTCTATATGTGCCCTGCGATCGACTGTCGACCAGTCCAGGGTGTACCCCGCCTCTCGCCCAAAGTCTGCTGGGATAGGCTCCAGCATCCCCGTGACCCTAATGAGGATAAGCGGTATAGAAAATGAATGAATGAATGAATATAATATACAGTATTTAAGCAAAGGTGATGAATCATGTCAAGGACCCCATGGGAACACTACAATTGATCATAGTTTAGTTTTGCTGCTTTGTCTGTGTCCCTACAAGACCTTGTACTGGGGGCACGGGATGTTGGTTTACTGCATGTACTGTAAGCTCATGCTCTTATCTGGTCACCAGTCACCCTGCAGGAAGCAAGAGATAGAGACAGGTGATTTGGACATGATGCTGCACTGATAATACACATTTCATGCACATTTCAGGGAAGCTGCTGTCACTCCTCAGATGTAAAGCTCTCTGCTCATGCCACTAGGACATAATTCACAAATAACAATGTTGTTTGCTGGTTACACCACTCCATTCTCTGTCAACACGTACACCTCAGAGCTTTGATGTCCCGCATAGGTGACAAAGAATTTGAATTTCAAGAGGGTGTATGCTTTCGGCTGTGAAGACATTTTCTACTCATTCCTGAAATGCAGACTATGGCTGTATGTGCTGCTGAAAAGGACTCTGCGTCATTTGTGTGAACAATAGATATAGTATATTAGAGATTTGAGTTGGAATGCCTGCTTAGTGTAAGACTGGACTAAGGAGACAATTATTACAATTGTCTATGCAAAGCTTCACAAGTTATTCTCCATTGTTCTAGATAGTGAAAAATTCCAGGATTACATTTTGCAAAGACACATTCTATACTTACATTACATCTGCTGCAGGCTTATCTGTGTCACATTCTTCAATGAAACTTCTATCACTGTGCCGTTTAAACAGTGCCAAACGACCAGCTGTGCATGCGTTGAGGCAGAAAAGGGCTAAGGGGTAGAAGAACTCTTTTTTGTATATACATAAATACTGAACACTAAAAAAGCCTGCACTTAAAACAAAACATGGTGGTTTGCGTGTGGTAGTCATAAAATCAGTTCAGTTAGTGGTCAGTGCCGCATGCATAAAAACATGTGCCATGTGGCTTTATATTTGTCCTCCAATCGTCAGTGTGGATACATTGAGTCGACTCTGTAGCATTACATTATTATTTCCTTTGACACTTTTAATAATGCATGAGGAGTATTAGAATACTGTTTTCTGGTGAAGAAAGTATGTCTTATCTGTTGGTTTTAACTTCCTTGTTTACAGGTGTATATTGCACATCAAATGATTACTTTTCTCAGTCTGTATACACCAGGTATGTAAAGCAGACTTTTTTGAAAGTAGGGCAAACTGACACTAGTCTCTCTCTAGAGACTAGGGCAGAGACAAGATGTGGGCAAGGACATTGTCTCCTCCCCATCGAGCCTCATGCCAGAATGAGTTTATGGATCAACTGGACATGGCCCTCCCTGTCTCTCCTCCAAGCAGTCCCATCACTGTGGCACTGTCTTTCCTCCATTGATCCCCTCAAGTGACAGAGCACATCTTCGGCCAGCTATTGAACCGTTTATGATTAATTCAGAATCCTGCCCTGTCCACAAAAAAGTCAAAAGCACAACACAGACTGGGACACTGAAAAGAGAGAGGTGAAAAGAATCAGTCAGGTCAAAATAACTCTACTTTTTCACTTTTAAAGGTGAGATTGAATTACAGAGTTAGGTGTGATGCTGTACAAGCTGGAGAGGTTAGAAGAATAAGATAGAAAAAAAAGGAAGAAGCTATTCCCCCTCTCCCCTCCGCAGTGTCTTGGTTCTATTTTTAGTCGGGAGGATAGAACGGGGGGTGAGACGTTGAAATTGAGCTGTAACTCTATCTGTGTGCCGGAGCGAATCAGAAAGTCTATCCCACCTTTCACCTAGGAATCACATCTTTCTGTGCCCTGTCTGGTTACCATACCATCCAAAGACAGGCATCATGGGATTACTTGGAGCCCAGGGCTCAGCGGCACCCAGAGGCAGAGTGTGGAAGGTGGCGGATTTGGGAGGTAGCAGATAGACAACATCCATGGCCACGCAGACCAAATCAAATTTCAGGCATGTAGGCCTGAAATTATACTTAACACAAGAGATGTCAACACTAAAGATATTGGAAGCCAAGCCACCTTTGCAGCGTTGCTTGGTTTCCATTGAATCTCTAGATGAAATGTACAGTACAGTGGTTTTTCCCACTGATCCATGCGTGCCATTGTGGCTATGCTGCAGATGGAGTGTAGTTGCACTCGCGGGCTTTGTGGGCCCGGGAGACTGGGGAAGGGGGTGTGCATCTTGGGGCGGGGTCCATCAAGGTTGTGGTGCTCTGTCTGACACTTGTGTGTTTGCTGTCTGTCTTCATGCTTCGCTGGGCTGTTTTCCATGTTCCAGCATTTCCGCTATCTGGCTGTAGGCTAATCGGGCATGTCCCAGTGGCTGGGCAGTGCACGTCGGGTACAGAGGTTGGGCAGCTCCTTTGACTTCTAAGGGCTGGTGGCTCTGGTACTCCACCAATGCAGGGCACCCGGCCTCCCTGCGGCTACCCGGCTGGTGTGCCCTGCTCATGTGCAGCCTGGGTGGTCTGGCTCTGTGCCCTCTTGCCCTGGTGGGGGATGTCAAGGTGCCAAAATGTGGCTTCTAGGTATCGGGGAGCAGCCATGGTGTGCTTGTGCGTGTGGGACAACAACTTGGCCCAGGACTTTTTTACAGACTAGAATCCACGTGCAGATACTATACCAACTCACCCCATTGAGGTACATAAACACACAAAACCTTAAAAGCCCCAATCTATTAAACAACATTCCTCCATATTCTGAAGCCCTGAACAGGTTAGTCAGAGTGAAATCATTTATTGCGGGGCTAACTTGATTGGGTCTCTGGTAAGGTCATGTCCACAGGAGATCACAAATCTGGGCATCAAAAAGAGAAGACTAGAGTGGAATAGTTCTGAACAAGGTTATATGCAAAAAATGAGTCCGCAGGCAATCAGAAATTTTACTAGTT
Source organism: Oostethus manadensis (assembly GCA_024372805.1). Taxonomy (NCBI): domain Eukaryota; kingdom Metazoa; phylum Chordata; class Actinopteri; order Syngnathiformes; family Syngnathidae; genus Oostethus; species Oostethus manadensis. The sequence goes on along the minus strand of QODF01000023.1, from coordinate 1,977,574 downwards.
GTCTAAAGAATTGTTTTTGTGCCCCCCCGAAACTGATAATATGTATTGATTCATCTGTACTGTACTGACTGAACCTGAAACTGAAACAAGCAAAATACAATAAAAAGGAGAGCAGAAAAGCATACAATCATATTCAAGATATGTGAAGTGGCATGCCGAGTACAGCACATTCATACATGTTGGTTTTTTATTATAATGATGGTAATGTTGGCAATAAGATTACAGTTATTGTTAACAGAACAGTTATGGTTAATCCTATTAAAGGTATGGTTAATTTTATTATAATTATTACTACTAAGAAGAGTTACTGTCACAATACAGTATTATCACCGAGGCCGTTATTACTATTGTGGAGTCTGTGGTTGCCGAAGACACACTTGCTGATGTAGTCCTTTGGCTGCCCCCGCCTGGCTGGACGGAACATCTTAAAAAAAGGGACGGGGAGCCAAAACGTGGCCTCTTTATAGACAACCAGTTTAAATACAACATTTGTGAGTTCATTACCAAAATTATAAAATGAAAACAAAGAACAGAATTGTTTCATTTCACATTGTAACATCTGACTACCATCTACCATAAAAAACAACTGAAAGTCATTTGATTTCAAACAGGAAATACTATCAGTTCCTAAAATCTCAAGCAATGAGCTGATCAGTGGGGAGTTTCATTTAAGAGATGCTTTTAACTAATTTCCTTGGATTATTTGCTGATTTCTTGCTTGTATTTTTATTGTTTCTCCCCAAACTTTGATCATTTTATTATTTTTATGTTCTTACTTGCCTCATTCATTCATTCTATTTTCATGATCTGTGAAGCACTTTGGGTTGCCTTTTATTAATGTGCTAAATAAATAAACTTGCTTTACCATAATTTACGCCAATGACAGTATTATGGTGGTGCCATTAGCAGTGCGAGAATTAAGCTCCACTGCAGCATAAGACTGTGCTGAATTGATAGGTGGTCATTACAAAAAATGAAGCACACATACACATTCAAAAGACTAGCATGTAGATGTTTTGATAGCAAATGATGAACCAGTATTTACAGTATATTTACAGAAGCTCCAGTTTTTGTGATGCCAGCAACATTCTAAATTGACATTTTTTATTCAGTTATGTAATAAATCAAATATTCAATTATCAATTTGAAATAGTACAAGGATGTGTTCACATGAAATTACATTATGGTCAACATGCTCTCATTTTTCATTTCTCCGGGTATGTTTGACTACAATGACCTTTGACATTGGTCTCTGACACATGTCTGAGAGCACTCTCTGATGCATCAGCTGGGGCTGTGACCTCATATGCACACACACACACACACGCACACACATTTGAGTGAACATAAGTCAACTTACGCACACGCACACGCACATTAATAGGCTATACACAGACAATGAAGATGATAGACTACTGTGTGTGCCTGGCTTTGTTTATCTACCTCTGTCCAGGTACTGATTCTCACTGCATCTACATGGGTCACACAAACACACATCTGAATACACCCATAAAGTAGTCAGAGAGGCGAACCTGCAATCATGGCCACCTCTGGCTGCTCATTTTCTAAGTTCAGTGGACCATGGCGCGTTCACACAGTAAATCACATCAACACACTCTCCTCCATAAATGATCTGCGGCCATTCTTTTTCTCCTCCTCTTATCCTTCGAAAATCATCACATATGTGTGTAGACACATGAGTACACACATGCTTAGCTGGCAGCACGGCGTAATAAATGGCATACAGTTTGGAGTAGATGAGACACCTAACCAAATCTAGGCTGGAAGTTAATCCCTCATTACCTACCACTACAAAATCATGTGTCTGGAAAAGAACGTGCTTCTCCACACACCCTCCAGCAACTTTTACATGGACTGATTGACTGGTTCCCCTATATTTGACACACCAGCTCATCAGTCACCTCTGTAGCAGTGAGAATTTGGGTGATTGACTGTTGGGGGTGGTAGTCATAAAACCAACAGTCAACAGTGGGGAAAAAAGCTTCCTTCTGGGTCTTATATACCGGTTGGGCAAAGAGACTTCACTTGTATTGGATCTATGTTTTATTCATCAATGTGGTGCATGCACTTACAACTGTATCATCAATTGCTCATATTTCTTCTGAACAATATATTCAGTTGAGGTTTCCTTGAACAATGATATGGAGGGATGAGGAACCTCAGGGAGATCTACTACACTCACCTGGTAATATAAGAAAGAAATATGGTTCTGATCACAGTGACTGGTTCACACTTTTCATATCACAGCCATGTTCACCTGATGTATTCATTCCATATTTGAAGATGACACAACTGATTTTGATTGGCTTGTTAGACTCATGTAATTTTGTCATGTAATTTCCATGTCTGACAAAATTGTTAACATCTTAAAATTATCTAACACAAGTGTGCATTAGAGTAATGTGTGAATTACTGTGTGCACACGTTAAGGCAGGGGTGTCAAACTCAAGAAAACCTTTTGCCAGGTCTTGTCCTTTTAACTAACATAATTGGCGAACGTAGGGAACCTGTAGGCATCATCAGGGCACACATAGATACTGGGGACTTTTTTTTACATCAAAGTGGAGAAAATGTGCATTTTAGAAAATACCTGTATTCGTTTTTGTGTGAAATTTCTGCAAAATGTCTGCGTCTCCGAGGCTGTGAACGTATCCTGACAGCTAATGGGATGAGCCAGGAAAAGGGAGGGGAAGACAGATGTGATAGAAGACTTTGGTTGTTTTGGCGTGGTTGTTCGTTTCAAAGTGATTGTTGATCGACAACCTTTTTGTCGTCCTCTTAACGGGCAAAAGCTACAGTGCAGCTACAGTATCAACACAAAAACATTACAATTCGCTAAATGTGTAAACCGGAATAATTTGCATCTGTGGAATGGGGGGATTGCGCATTTCCGAGCATGCTTTGCTGTAGGTAAAATGATCACTTTCACGGTTTTATGACTCTTTAAGGTGTTATTTTGTACAAACGGCTTGTAATAGTTAAAATTGTGTTGTTTCTCATTGTGTACAACTAAATTATTGTTATTTTTGGCCTGAATTTAGCACCCTTAGTAAGAATGGTTGTATAAACTGTGTGTGTGTATATACTGTATGATACTTTGGCTACATACATTTATTTTAGATTATTGATTATAGATCATTGTGATTGTTGCTTGCACTTAGTTTACTGAGGTCCGCAAAATGCTACAGTATTTTCTAAAAATCCTATCTACCTGGCCCGTGGGCCTGATTTTGATATATAGGCTTTATGGTGCATATTTCTTCATGCAGTACATACAAAAATATCAAAGCCTGCAGTGAGCTTGCCCAAGCATGCAGTGTACAGTAGACATGTCAGAGCTAATAATGCATTCGGCCGAGAGGGAGTGCACACTTAATTCGCAATTTACAAAAGCACAAAGAATCACTGTGCATGCACTGACAAGAGGACGAACTCAGGTAATGAAGGGTCCAATGTTACTTTGGAATCTAAATACTATTGATTTTTGAATCCACTATTTGCAATCTCTGCATTGGTCCCAGAACTGAAAATAAGCAACCTGTAGATGGATTTGGAAGAAATTTCTCACAAAACATGGTAACAATTTACTATCTGCTCGCTGTCACTTATTTAGGGACACTTGCAAAAGCTTTTGGTTTTGCATTCACATAGTCACATGGAAATACACGATCCATATACATGAACTCATGCTTTTAAATTATGGGGGGAAAAGCATTGTATTAAAAAAAAAAGGCGAAATGTGTTGTGTGTATATTATGTTTCTGATTTTCTCAGAGGTTGCACAGGCGCAAAATCACTATTGATGCTGGATGTATATCACACTATGAATGAAATATGGTGCTTTCATCAGAAGTTGTGCTAATTTATGTTGAAAATAGGTTGTGCTACTGGGTAAAATGATCTATTAATGACAATATCACATTTATTTCCCGCTGTTATATACATTATGGAGCAAAAACAGATGAAAAAAGAGACTAGATCAAACAACAGCCCACAGATACATGTACGTGTTGTGCATCTCCTGCTAGATATCAATGACAGTCTTGGAGGACAATCACAGACTGATCTGTCCAACGTTGTCATTGTGATGAACTGCTTCTGGAAGCAATCATATGAATTTACATCATCCCTTGACATTTAGCCTCAAGCTCACATATATATTCACAGACTTGCAGAAAAGGGTCTCTTGTCCACGCTGGGTTTTCAAGAGCAGCTGTACACACGGGCGCATGCACAAGGAAATTAGCAATTGCTTCCTGACATTTAGCCTCTCTGTCCCCATGATGCTCTGTAGTACAAGCTTCATGTGTGAGAGTTTGTGTTTTGTGCAACCATGTCAGAAGAGTAGTGCACAGTTATTAAGAGAAGGGGCTGCCATTCATGTGTCTCTAGAGGGTGAGGACCAGACAGCAGATAGGAGGGGAAGGAAAGGAAAAAACTAATGAAGGAGAGGGGGGGAGCGGTGAAACTGTCAAGGCCCCCATTGTATTGCAGGGCAGGAGCAGTAAAGAAAAGCTAGTGGCCTACACAACTTTAAGATTCCCATTAAACTCTGGCTGTACTCCTGTTTATGGGAGGCTTTGTGTGTCGGATGAGAAGATCGTAAAGGCTTTGTCTGACTGCCATCGATTTATTTCCTTCATTAGGGTGATGACACTGACTGCTTATGATGTCCTAGCGCAGGCTGTAATTACAGAGCACTTCTGTCTCTATTGATGTCACTTTGTTAGTTTAATTATGTCACATTGGGTTGTAAAGTCATGACAAGAGCAAAGCTATGATGTAGGGCAAAAATCATCAATGGCACATCCTCTTTTGAAGATGTCTGGGGTAGAGAGTCAAGAGATAATTATTTCTCAGACAGACATCTAAAACAGACCCTGTAAATCACCATATGTGCAAAGGCAAGAGAAAGGTAGGTTGAAATTGAATGACTATTCAGTCCATGTTATGGGCAAAGTCAATGGGAGGAGGCTGTGATTGTAATGAGGACCTTAATGGAAATGAAACACCTGGGTTCAACCTTGAAAGTGACTGTTTACACCCTCCGTCCCCAGGTGCCTGAGTTGACTGAGAGTCAACAGTATGTGCAGCACTGTCACTGTATGTGTGTGTCAATATGTGGCGAAGTGTGTGCACTACACTGTATATATGATGGGACAGGACCCAGGGGGGAAGCAGTGCTATGTGAAGGTGACCCATGAAAGGAGAAGGAGGGAGAGGCCACCTGCTTGCAAGCAGTAGCAAAATGAGGGTGACAGCCATCCACCTGTCTGAGAACACACTTGTTCCAGACCCCATCTGCCAAACCTTTTGGGAATTATTCCCCCTGTGGGACCCTGCGACCCTTGCTGTCGTCTACTTGACCAGTCCTCCTGTCCATGGTCCTTGGGGCCCGCTAAAAGTGACACCATTCACGTCCGACAGTGGTCATTTGGTGGTACAAGCACAATGCACTGACGACTAGGCAGAGAAGATTGCTCTGTTTCTTCTCAAAATGATACAGGCCCCAGGTCTTAAGTGTCTTGTGACTTGGATAAGTCATCACCAGTGTCCAACAGTAAAGACCTTTTTTTGCTCCTGCTTTCCTCTACAAAATTTCCTCATGGTGTCCAGTAGAAATGATAATCAATAGCCAACAACAGAAGAATTTGACAGCCCAAACAATGGTCACATGTTGTGCACTGTCAGTGTGTACCCTGCGTATCCCTCTGTGCATGTTGTTAACTGTGTTTCCTGCTATTGTCAATTGGAACAGACACACAACTTTCTTTTCACCAACCAATACACCCTGTGGGTATGTCTCTTTATTCAGACCTGTCTGGCTTGTGAGACACATTGTTGTCTCCCATGTCTACGGAGCTGTGGCCTGGACCAAACTGTGCATGCTTTTTCTAAATTGGCTTCAAGCACATCACGAAGAGTGGCCTGTGTGGAAAAGACCCACCCTAGTTTTGACATTTCTTTCAATCTTCTCCTGCACTAACCTCCAGGCTGAGGAGGCTAGCTCTTTTCTTAGCAGGGGAAATGATCACAATTTCAGGAAAGTTGAGCAATGAATAATGTTGAAATCGATGTGGGAACGTGGGAATGGGGAATTCCCCATTCCTGAATAATGTTGTATCAATACATACGTGTCTCCGTGAACCACCACCTTATCGTGGTGGAGGGGTTTGAGTGCCCGAGTGATCCTAGGAGCTATGTTGTCGGGGGCTTTATGCCCCTGGTAGGGTCTCCCAAGGCAAACAGGTTGTAGGTGACGGGCCAGACTAAGAGTGATTCAGAAGACCCGAATAAATAAAAACAACTCGCCCGGACGTGGGATACCGGGGCCTCACCCTGGAGCCAGGCCTGGGGGAGGGGCTCGCAGGCAAGCGCCTGGTGGCCAGGCCTTCACCAGTGGGGCCTGGCCTAGCCCGAAGAGGCCACACGGGAACTTCCCCCCGCAGACCCACCACCTGCAGGGCCAAGCATAAAGGTTCGGTGCATTGTGATTTGGGCAGTGGTCGAGGGCGGGTGTCCGGCCGACCTGGTCTTTGGTGGCCAAATCTGGTTCTTGGGTCATGGAATGTCACTTCTCTGGTGGGGAAGGAGCCCGAGCTTGTGGAAGAGGGGGAGACATTCCAACTAGCCAAACGGCAGTTCAGAGTACCCAGCCTTCTTGGAGTCTATCAGAGGGGTTCTGGAGAGCACCCCAGCTGGTGACTCCATAGTTCTACTGGGAGACTTCAACGCCCATGTGGGCAATGACAGTGTGACTTGGAGGGGCGTGGTTGGGAGGAACGGCCTCCCTGACCTGAACCCGTGCGGTGTGTTGTTGCTGGACTTCTGTGCGAACTACAGTTTGTCCATAACGAACACCATGTTCGAACATAAGGATGCCCATAAGTGCACTTGGCACCAGGACACCCTAGGTCNTTCTGTGCGAATCACAGTTTGTCCATAACAAACACCATGTTCGAACATAAGGAAGTCCATAAGTGCACTTGGCACCAAGACACCCTAGGTCGCAGGTCTATGATCGACTTTGTGGTCGTATCATCAGACCTGCGTCCGCATGTTCTGGACATGCCGGTGAAGAAAGGGGCTGAGCTGTCAACTGACCACCACCTGGTGATGAGTTGGATTAGATGGTGGGGAACGATGCCAGACAGACCTGGTAGACTCAAACGCGTAGGGATGGTGTGCTGGGAACGTCTGGCAGAGTCTCCCGTTCGTCGAGTCTTCAACTCTCATCTCCGGCAGAGCTTTGCCTGCATCTCGAGGCAGGACCGGGATATTGAGTCCGAATGGGCCGTATTCCGTGACTCCATTGCTGAGGCAGCCAGTCGTAGTTGCGGCCGCAAGGTGGTCGGTGCCAGTCGTGGTGGCACGCCCCGAAGCTGATGGTGGACACCGGGGGTTAGGGCTGCTGTCAAGCTGAAGAAGGTATCCTATCAAGCATGGATGGCTTGCGGGACTCCCGAAGCAGCTGACAGGTACCGGCAGGCCAAGCGGCACGTGGCTTCGGCGGTGGTGGAGGCAAAAACTCGGGTGTGGTAGGAGTTCGGTGAGGCTATGGAGCACGAATTTTGGTCGGCCTCGAAGAAGTTCTGGCAAACCGTCCGACATCTCAGAAAGGGGAAGCAGCCCCCAGTTCACACTGTTTACAGTGTGGATGGGGGCTTGCTGACCTCGACTGTGAATATAGTTGGTTGGTGGAAGGAATACTTTGAGGCCCTTCTCAATCCCACTGACATACCTTCCGTAGAGGAAGCAGAGTCTGAGGATACATACGTGGACAGTTCTATCACCGTGGCTGAGGTAATTGGGGTAGTTAAATCACTCCCCAGTGGCAAGGCTCCGGGGGTAGACGAGTTCCGCCCGGAATTCCTCAAGGCTCTGGATGTTGGGGGACTGTGTTGGTTGACCCGCCTCTACAACATTGCATAGAAGTCGGGAACTGTACCTCTGGACTGGCAGCCTGGGGTGGCGGTCCCCATTTTTAAAAAAGGTGACCGGAGGGTCACCTCCATCATCCATAAAGATGAGCAATGGTCGTTATTTAAATGTGAAAACAACAGCCAAAAATACTGTAGCAAAAACGTATGTATTATAAAAAGGTACTGCTCAATAAATTGGAATATCATAAAACAGTTTATGTATTTCAGTATCCATCCATCGTCTATGCCGCTTATGTAATTATGCTTATGCTTATATGTGCCTTGCAATTAACTGGTGACCATTCCAGGGTGTACCCTGCCTCTCGCCCAAAGACAACTGGGATAGACTCTCAATGTAAAGGCCTAATGTATTTCAGTATAAAATTTCAATTCAAATACTGAAAGTCATAAACAGTAAAGGCCAACTTTTTAGACACATCTTTTCATTCACTTGGGAACACATTCAACATTTTTGCAATTTTTCAAACCAACTGATTTTCATTCATTGGTTTTCTATACCGCTTATCCTCATTAGGGTCACGGGTATGCTGGAGCCTATCCCAGCTGACTTTGGGAGGGAAGCGGGGTACACTCTGGACTGGTCGCCAGTCATTCAGAGGGCACATATAGACAAAGACATACAACCATTCACACTCACATTCATACTTATGGACAATTTAGAGTCGCCAATTAACCTAACATGCATGTTTTGGAATGTGGGAGGAAACCGGAGTACCCGGAGAAAACCCACACACGTACGGGGAGAACATGCAAACTCCACACAGAGATGCTCAACGGAGATTCGAACCCTGAACCTCCTGACTGTGGGGTCAACGTGCTACCCAGTCAGCCACCGTGCGGCCCCAACTGACCTTCATTTTTTAATTTCTTAAATGATGGCCACATGTTTCTCTTTACTTAGCTGAATGGCCTTTGCCATAATACAAATTATAACAATTGTCCAATAGGGTTGTCGGCCGTGTATCAACCTGACTTCTGCACAACACAACTGATGGTCCCAACCCCATTAATGAGGCCCTTCCAATGCACACCATTTCAGGTGACTACCGCATGAAGTTCATTGCGAGAACACCATGGGTGTGCAGTGCTATCAAATAAAAACAAAGGGTGGCTATTTTGAGCAATTTAAATTCTAAAACATTTTTAGAGTTACTTCACACTTTATTGTTATAATTCAACATGTGTTCATTCCTAGTTTTGATGCCTTCAGAGAATCTACAATGTAAATAGTCATCAGAATAAAGAAACACACTGACTGAGAAGGTGTGCCCATTATTTTTTCCTGCACTGAATTATATAGATGCATTGCACACAGATTGATATTTTCCAAATGTTTATTTCTGTTAGTTTATTATAACTGACAGCTAATGAAACCCCCACATTCTGTATCTCAACAAATTTTATTATTGTGAAAAAGGTTATATTGAATACACCTAGTGTCAAAGGCCTTTAAATTGTCTCTGAGTCTAGTCCTGTGGGCTACATAATCATAGGGACAACTGCCCAACTTGACGGTTGCTCAAAAGACAATCATTGACACCCTGCACAAGGAGGGCAAGACGCATATGGTCATTGCCAAAGAGGCTGGCTCTTCAGAGCTCTGTGACCAAGCATATTGGACACAGACAATAGAACAACAGAAAGTCGGAGGGAAAAGTAATAGGGTACAAGCAATCGAGGAGGCGATTGTGAAACAAAACCCATTCAAAAATGTGGGGGAGATTAACCAAGAGTGGACTGCAGCTGAGTGCTTCCAGAGCCGTCCACGCACAAACGTATACAAAACATGGGTTTCAAGTATCATATTCATTGTGTTCAAGACAGCATCAGAAAAGTCTCACCTGGGCTAAGGACAAAAAGGACTAGACTGTTTCTGAGTGGCTCAAAGTTATGTTCTCTGTTGAAAGTACATTTTGCACTTCTTTTGGAAATAAAGGTCCCAGAGTCTGGAGGAAAAGAGGAGAGCTCCACGTTGCCTGAGGTCCAGTGTAAAATTTGTCATCATGTCATCTACTGGTGTTGGTCCACTGTGTTTTCTGAGGTCCAAGGTCATTTCAGTCATCTACCAAAGTTTTAGAGCACTTCATGCTTCCCGCTGCTGAGCAACTTCATGGAGATGCGGAATGTATCTGCCCTCTGGCAGGAGATACAGGGTCTTGAGGAGCCGAACAAACCGCCTCAGAGACACTTTTTATCCGTGGGCAATAAAGCTCGTGAACAGCAACCTTCATGCCACAATCTGATGGGACTCTCTTAGAATATTTGCACTTTTTTATATAGTCTTATATAGTTTTAGTGTAATATTTATTTATTGAGAAAAATTTATTATCTTTTTTTTCTGCACTAAGTGGGGTGGGGGGATTCCTGCATCTCGTTGTAACAAGTGTACAATGACAATAAAGGATATTATTATTATTATTATATCATTGTCCAACAGGACTTAGCACGTGCACACAGTGCCAAAATTACCAGTACCTGCTTTAAGGACCATGGTTTTCTAGTCCGTAATTGGCCAGCAAACTGTCCTCACCTCAACCCCACAGAAAATCTATGGTGTATTGTCAAGAGGAAAATGTGATACACCAGACCCAACAATGAAGAAGAGTTGGAGGCCACTATCATAACACCTGAGGAGGGCCACACACTGATCGACTACATGCCACGCCATATTGCTGCAATAATTCAGGCAAAAGGAGCCCTGACCAATTATTGAGTGCTGTACATTTTCAGACTTTTCATGTTCATACTTTTCAGTTAGCCAGCACTTCTAATTTTTTTTTAAATTGGCTGTAAGTAATATTCACATTTTCTATGATACTGAATTTGGTTTCCAGTTATAATCATTCAAATTAAAATAAATAAACTTTTCAAATATCATACATCAATCTGTGTGTACATACTGTATATACCGTAATATACAAGTTTCACTTTTTCATTTAATTTACTGAAATAAATCAGCTTTTTGGTCAAATTCAAATTTATTGAAAAGTGTATCTGTACATTCTAGACATTTAATGTTTTTCACTGCAAGTTTGAAAATGAGGGCATTACAAAAACGGGCACCAAAAATAGGGCCATTATGGTTTTCAAATGTTTTAGGGAGCGTACTCAAGAAGCAGAGAGAACAAACACAGACTCTCCACAGAAACACCACCTTCCTCTATTCTTCTCGCCTCTGGAGGGGTGTTGAAATATGCAGCACATTAGAAGTAGTGCTTCTGGCCCATTGAACATGCAAATTGAAAGGCCTCATTGTACATATGGAACACATATACTGAACTTTCTCACGCACACACATCATCTTACCATGAGCCCGACATCTGATGTGCACATTGCAACAAAGCTGATCTTGCAAGACAGCAATTATACCCAGGTAAGTATTTTAGGGGACACAGATAACTCCTCCAATCTGATCTCACAAGTTCAAATAAGGATACATTTGTTTTTTCATTATATATTTTTCATTTTATAAGACTGTTTTTTAATTTGTCAAGTTATGTTTGAAAAAAAGACTTTTGGGTGTATTAAATTTCATTTTATAAATCAACAATTTCTACATTCACTGTTTACTATTTTTTTTACAATTCTGTATTATGTGATTTATCCATCCAAAATGAAGAATTGTATAGTAATTAACAATTATCACAATTCGGCTCTTACATTTGTTTTTGTATTCATATTGTACCCCAATCTGTCATCTCTTCTCTTATTTTTATCTCACACCATGACTATGGCTAGTGATCTGTGTAGTTATTCCCCTTCCGTTTTGGCTCTTGTGTGCCTAATGAGCAGCCTGGAACAATGGTTTACAACCATTGTTAGGTGCTGGCTTGAAGATAAACAATGTCTTAATGTAAATATTTCACTTACAGTTTCTAGATTTATAGTTAAAATAAAATGAAACGTAGTCTATATCAAGCCGATATGCTAAAAAAACACATTTGCAATATAGGATGTATTTACCAATACTGTTTAGATTTTATGTGATAAAAGCAAAGATTTTTCTTATGTAAATGGGTTTTTTTTCAGTGTTTATTTTGTCTAGATTGAGGTCACTGGAATAAATACAGGCTGATGATGCATACTACAGAAAAAATAATAATTCCCAGGTTTATAGATGCAGGCATGCATGTTAGGTTAATTGGCGACTCTAAATTGTTCATTAGAGTGTGAATGATTGTATGTCTTTGTTTGTCTATACGTGCCCTGCGATTGACTGGCGATCAGTCCAGGGTGTACCCCGCCTCCCGCTCAAAGACAGCTGGGATAGGCTCCAGCATACCTGCGACCCAAATGAGAATAAGCGGCATAGAAAATGAATGAATTTATGAATTAATTGATGCAGGCAAAAATAGGTTAAGCTCCTGTTAAACTAATATTTCTGCAAATCAAAGTTCACTCCATTTTTTTAGTTTTCATTCTTTAGTCACTCACATAAGTTGACAGGTAAAAGTAATGATTTGTCTTTGAGCATCAATATTGATTAGACTTTGATAAGATGCTATAAAATCCACCCCATACACAAATGCGAGTGCTATGTTGAGTTTATAGTTTGCACTCAATCCATTTAATACCTTACACCTGCAGATCTACACCCCTGATTGACACAGACAAACAAAGTACTCATAAATCATTGCTTATCACACAAAGTTAAACTGTCCGCCAGAACAACAGCATTAATGCACATTTGGCCCAAGGCAAGAGAGAATAATGGTTAGTAATATGTTTGTGAAAAAAGGGCAGAAGGAGCAGACAGGTAAAGGCACAATGATAGACTGCTGAATTTATCACATGGTTGTTTGTCTGCGCCAACACTGCCAAGTATGGAACTTGTTTTACAACATTGTGATGTTGTACAATGAAGTTGGCCTTTCAGAGGTTAAAGTCATTACTTCATCATTTTATTCTTTTTTTCCCCTTTGTATGAAACCGTGTCCTAATCAGAAAAGTATGGTCTGCACACATTGTTGCCGTATTTCAATTGCATCATTGTTCCAGATGTTTCGCAGATATCACATTCACAAACATGAGACCGATCGGAGCTATGGAGTGACAACAACCTTGATGTTTGACCATCAAAATTCAATCAGGGTACCATCAATTCCAAGAGTATGCAAAATTTGGGGAAGTTCTTTCAAGGTGTCCCTGAGAAAAAGATTGAAAGAATGGGTCAGACGAGAAGTTACAGTGATCACATTGACCTTTGACAACCAAAGTCAAACACATTCCCAAAAGAAGTTCTGGCAATGTGATAAATGGATGGATGAGTAAAAACAACGTCTTGTGTAAGCCTGTGAGAGGAGGGTGGGGACAGCAAGAAGAGGGAAGGTTGGTCTCATTATTATTATTCTCTCCCTCCAGGCTTGGGTGACCCCAGCTCTCTCGCCCTCTGCCTTGCACACCACTAATCATTCGGTTTTAATCACCAAGATATTCTTCACCTTTGCCCCTCCTCCACTCTCCCTCTTCCAGCCCTACTGTGCGCCCTAGCCTTTGCTAAGGTCCAGCTAATTTTATTCTAATTGGCCATATCATGAGCTGGGACCGATCTGCTTCACTGGGCTCATCCGTCTATCCATCCTTTCTCCTGTTCCCCTCTATGCCCTTGCCACTCTTCTTCTGTCTTTCCCTTTCCCTTTTCTTCACATCTCCACTTCACGCCATTGATTGTTCCTCATTTCTTATGTCTTTTCCCTCCCGTTTTCTCTCCCTCTGCCCATAGTCTGCAGCAACGCCCTCCTCCCTCTATCTTTCAGGCTGTTCACTGACATCACAGTTGTGCAGGGTTTTTTCCAATTTCATACATTCCACCAGACAACAAATAGCTTTGATGTTGTCTGAAAGCAAAACGTTTTGTGTGGCTGCCTTGATCCGCTCACAATGGCATGAAAGCGAAATGTGAAGCGCTTCAATTAGGCAAACCTGATAGCTGGAGTCTGACACTCTCACTTCTTTGTGTTTGGTCTGAGAGGAAAAAACAAACAAAATACTGCACAGCATGTAGATAAGCCAACCACTGGGCAGAAAGAACATGGATTCAGAATGCAACAAGCAGTGAGGGGAAAATGTCTTCTTTTTTGCCTTGTAGAACCTACTTTGCTCCTTTCATGAAAGCTTTTACCAAAGTCATACTCAAAAAATAATCATAATAAAATCGTATTATTAACGGCCCCCACATGAAATATTCACAGTAGCTGGCTAATTGGTCCTGCAAATAACAAATCTCACTAAGATGGTCATCATAACTAACGCTACCTGTCGCTGCGAGCAAAAGAAGCAGCAAGGCAGATGGAAATGCAGTGTTACAAATCCTCTACTTTTCCTTTCTCCTCTGGATCAACAGCTCCAATAAATTCTCATTACACCTGTGCAGGGCGCTTCAAATAGAGCCACAGAAGCAGAAACTAATTACTTTCTAATTTATTGACTAATGGCCACAGCCCTGGGAGACAGTTGCAATTGTTCAACAGTCCTGCTGCTCTGACTGCACTCAGGTCCACTTTAGATTCATAACCAAAATAATTTATCATTACAAGCACATTAAATTGAACCGTATAGACCATAACAATGGTAATTTATATCATTTTGTTGTTAGGGATGCTTTTCTCTCCCCTGTTTTGGAAACATGTAAAGGCTTTTTTTTCCAGTGAAGTCGTACATGGCAGCTTGACTTTGTTCTACAAAGGACGCTTTGTTTTGTCCTCATTCCCCATTTGTTGGAGCTTAAAGAAGAAAGCTGATCAGAACCTACGCGTTCCCCTTTAGGACTACAAGAAATGTCTGAGCTGTGTAGTTATCGCATAACAGGCAGAATGGCCACGCCAGAACACAACTGTCACACTCTGCAGGTTACTTGTGAAAGAAACAATAATAGGCCATTTTTGCACTGACCACAGGGGGAACCGTCTGTCATAATTCCACTTCCAGCATTCTCTTGTCAACCAGCCAAATTCTGTATAGATAATTTATTAATATTCAACAATCGCCTTTACTCCCTTAATGTATCTCAATGTTGATGGGAACAGGGCCTTCTGGGATGTCTATGTTCCTATCAACAAGACATAAATGGTCAGCCAGTGGCTTGGACAGCATGATAACAACATTAGACATGCAGCAGGACACTGCAGGGGGAAGCAATTTGTGCATGGGTATTCTGAGGCAAAGCAAGCCATCAGATTTTCTGCTCAAGCCATCTAGATGGACCTAGCAATGACCAAGCAAATTCGTTATGTAAGTGGTGATTAGCATTGACCTTGTCGCCTTTCCTGGGAGCGGCCTGAAGCAGTGCCAGATACACAAAGCCAATGTGGAACTACAATACAATACATAGTGAGATGCTTTTGGGTTACAAAAAAAGGTTTTTAAGTTAATACAGATTAATTCAAATTCAACTGAATTATGACTGCAACATTCCACAACAAAACATTAGAAAGTAGAAAATAGATTTCAAGGCAAATTTCAACCCCATACAACAACAGATATAAAAATATTGATATAGCGTACATACAAATTGAAGGATGTGTGTGTGTGTGTGTGTGTGTGTCTATGTCACTATATTGTACCATAAGCTACATTAGCATTGTGGCATAGATGGCAAGCCAAATACTGCTACTTTGGGCTGCCGTGGCTCAGGAGGTAGAGCAGGTCATCCAGAAAACGGAAGGTTGGCGGTTTGATCCTCGTTCCCCCCAATCAATGTGGTATTGACCAATCCACCCATCAACAACCCATCAACCCATCCACCAATATAAACATGCTTCCCGCTGAAAACGGCCCCTGGGGTGCACTTTAGAAACTGCTGGTTTACGGTGGTTTGTTTTCGGAAGGTGTAAGTACAACAGTAGGAGTTTGAACAAGATGATGGTTATTTTATTTTTAGTATCACTGTTCTCATCTTTACAGAACAACGGCAGCCTGTTACTTTCATCTTATGCACTCATTTTGCACCGCAACTCGACGTCAGTGACCCAGCAGGGACTGTAGCTGACAGCCGCCGGACCCAAGTTACCTCCGCACATCGCTGTCACAAAGGCCCGGGGCCACATCACCAATACTCTCTACTTCAATGCCTGGCTTATTTGTCTGCTTTTAGGCAGACTGTCTCTCTCTTGAAATATGTTCAGTGTGAAAAATTAGATATTACATTGCAAGGAGGAATTTTCGCCAGCCAGACACATGTGCGCAGACACAAATGTGCTCAATGTATTGCAAACCTTCAGCACAAAAGGGCGGATTGTCCCATGCAGGATAGACCAAACAGGCTGGTATTTTACTATGTACCATTGCATCCCTATTGTGTACATTAGACAGCCATTGTGGTGATGTGCAAAGAGATGACGATATGCAATTGGATCCTGCAAGACCATGGGGCGGGGGCTTTTTTCACTAGATACTACAAACAACATCCAGTGTGATTACCGCAAGCAGAAGTTTCCATGACAACAAACGTAGTAAATAACAAATGTGACAAACATAAGACACTGGCCAACACAGGAGAAAGCCACTAGACGTGACAAAGAAAAAGAAAACAAACCACACAGAAAAATACAGCCTACGTACCATGGCCAAGTGGTGAAATCAGCATGCTGTTAAACATTTACCTTATTTAATAAAGTGTGTGTGAGAGAGATGTGTGAGAGAGATGTTGAACTGAAAAACTTCAGCTGCTACAGAAGAGACAAGGGAAGGACAGACCACTGTACACAAAGTCAAGCACAATGGCTATTAAATCAAAAGCAATCTCCTTGTTCCTGGCACTGCACACACCAGTGATCATAGATCTCACAGATGCATCTACCAACAAATGCACATACCAAAGAGTGACAAATAGCACCACTCCATATGCTGCAATACTATTAGCCTACGTTAAAAAGTTTGTACAGAAATGTCGGAAATGAATGACATTCAAGCACTAAACCCTACCCGAACCTGAACAAAATGCTTAAGCAGTGGGAGTATAAAATCTCTGAATGAGAGCTTTTTGGCATAGAAGATATGAGAGAAATCAATTTCAGGGCAAGTATGGTGCCAAGGACGTCCAGAAGGGCACAGCTCTGTTGATCTGTTCATATCAATTTGCTTCTTCCTGCAGATGGAGAATGCCACTGTATGCAGCACGGCATCCTTAAGGAATTTCATCCTGATAACTGTGCTATAAAAGTCATTATTTTACACTGCAACCATCTCTGCCTCCAACACAGTTGAAGCGCAGGTTATTTTCAAGCAACATAAAGTTTAACATGGCACCGCTTTTGTCGATCCACTGGTGTTGACACTGGGCTTTAGGGGGTTAATTTCTAGACACGTCACACCGAACCAGTGGATCCCTCCAAAACTTTGGTTGTCAATGGAAGAAACAGTCTTTTCTCCCATTGAAATGCATGTACTACAAAGAAATGTACATGTAGTTTCTGTAATTCACTGTTGCTAATAAAATAAAAATACATATTTTGGGTGGTGACTTGTGCATGCGTCGTGATTATTAAATAATGATATGCCTTGAAACAACACATTTTTCTTACACCAGAATTATAACACAGCCGCACCGTGGCTGAGTGAGTTGCACTTTGGCCTCACTTTCAGGAGGTTCAGGGTTCGAATCTCCGTTGGGCATCTCTGTGTGGCGTTTGCATGTTCTCCCGTGCGTGCGTGGGTTTTCTCCAAGTACTCCGGTTTCCTCCCACATTCCAAAAACATGCATGTTGGGTTAATTGGTGACTCTAAATTGTCCATAGTTATGAATGTGAGTGTGAATGTTTGTCTATATGTGCCCTGTGATTGGCTGGCAAACAGTCCAGGGTGTACCCCGCCTCTCGCCAAAAAGCCAGCTGATATAGGCTCCGGCGTCCCTGCCACCCTAATGAGGATAAGCGGCATAGAAAATGAATGAATTAATGAATTATAACACCATACTTATTAACATAGGTTAATAAGTCACAATGGATGCTTTAAAAGTTTCTACTTGGCTCCCTCGGAAAGACATTGTTACAATTGGAGACTCCCTCCATTCAGTGTTTCAACCAACCAAGTGAGAAGCCACCAGATCAATAATGTAACCTAATTTAGATGCTATAGATTGCAGATCAAAGGTAAAATTGTGATTTTCTCCTTAAACATTTGAAAGCAGGGTGTGGCTATAAATCAAATGATCAATTTGGACGGGTGGGGCTAAAACCTACTGTTATGAATAACACAGAAAGAGATTAAATCAGTCGACTGTGGTAAATCTTTCTAAGAGCACAACATTCAGTGCTCCTCTAACAAAAATGTCTGTAACTGTGCTTCATAAACTGCTTCCACAGACATATTTGGAAATGTCAGACTAAAAAGTCACTTTAAGATGCTCTATAAAAGAACATTTACGCCCCTGTTGGCAGTGCAGTCCAGACAGGTGTGGTTGTGAGGAAGGGCTGGCCAGATGGCGACACAGAGGCAAAAGTTCAATTACAATAACGATGACGAGCCTTTGTTTACTGTAATTACACTGTTCATTTGTCAAAGCAAGAATCCTGTGCCATATTTCCTGACGTGATTACGGACCAAGAGGTAGGAGTAGCCCGCAAACACAACTCAAGTCTCTAGTGGGATGTGCCACACTCTTGTTTATCTGTTGATGCAGAAAAGTGCACCCACATTTTGTCATGTCATTTGGACACAGGTGTTGTGGGAGGCACACAGCCAAGCTGCACTGACACCCTCCATTCTCTTCAGTAATGAGAGAAATGCACCCAAATATACTCATCACAGGCTTTATTTTATTGATGATGAAGCAAAAATGTTTGTTTACGTGAAGACATGACAGGTGAAAGTTAGATGTCTCATCATATACACAAACACATATATATGTGGAGACTCACATACATATATACATACATCAATTAATTTATATACAATTATACTGTAATTCTGTGTAATACTGTGTAATGCAGTGTTTTAAATGCATCACTGCATAGAATCAAGTGATAGATTGTAAGGGCAGAAACAAAGAGAGATGTCAGTGACTGAGACAAACGTGAGTGATGGTGTGTTAGGCCAGGAAGTGGCCGCTCACCCTGTCAGTTGTCAATGCCGTTAGTGTCCACAAGCTGAAGTCCACAGCGGTTAGACACGATTTTAGATAAAGCGCCCATCTAGCTGTGCACTCGACAAGGTCTACCTTTGGCCAGACTCCCCTGCCAGTTTCCACCCTTCTCCCTGTCTGGCCTATTATCTCTGACCATGAGAACAGCCACCAGCATGGCACAGTCACCTTTGCATACAGTACAGTCTGCAACCTCCACAGGACAGATGTTGGCAAAGTGGATTTACCCAGGAAGTCAAGATCTAAAAATTATCTAAATAATGCATCATTGCAGCTAGATGAAGTGTGGCCATTGGCCCCCCTGAAACCTTAAACTGGCTTTGTAGCAAGAGTCAGACAAGGCTGCATGAACATTATCTTCTGCTCTGTGTCAGTGCTTCACACCCATGACTGATCTGTATTGAATTACATTAATTAAATCAGAGATCCTTAATTAGGCCCCAATTAAAATGTCATGTGCTTTTTGAATCTTCAGAGCATGCAACGATTGGATAAAAATGTGAAAACACTCTAAATGAAATTGCTTTACATCTGGAGGCAGAGGAAACGACAGAGAGGAGGAATAAATAAGCGAGAAGAAGGGAGACAGATGCAGCGAATGCAAGATGGAATTCTCAGGGCAAGTCACACCTCTTTGCCTCCAAAAAGCTCTTCGATTCAATGTGTGACCTAAGGGATGGAGCTCTGAAGAGTCAGACTACGATGCAATGATACAGAATTTGAATGTTGCGGCGCACAGAACTAAAATATATTCAGTCACTAGTCACACTGCTGACTGCTACAGACAGAATGCAAGCCTCTCTGAGCCAGACCAATTTCTGCTTGCATGTATACTGTACATATAAATAAATATGTGCATGCAGGACACAAAACAACACTTATAAACATGGAAATGTGTACAGCTGGGATTTACTTCTCACTAAAAGTGGGGCATGATGGTTCCCTCCTCCTCTGGACCCTTGCATCTCCTAATGTCAGAATGGCCAAAAGCTTTTAAGTGCTTTAAACTCATACTAACCCTAATGTTGAGTCTCCCCATGTGAGCACTGCGTTTGTCAGTAAGAAATTAAATGCAACTGAAATAGATGCTAAGATGGGGATGCTCAAACATTAGGGGTTGCTGGGGATTTGGCGTCTGTAAAGGCATTAAGAAGAGAAGGGAGAGTAAACAGGCTCTCAGGAAGTGTTACATACTGACATGCAAAGCAGAATAGTGGCATGGCACCACTAACACACGCAACCGACTACTTCTTTATATGCCTCTACCCTGCAAAAACATGGTGAGGAATAAAAAGAACACAAACCAAAAACAGCCCCCAACCACCTTCTCACTAACCACTAATCCTTTCATGCCCTAATTGTGGGTGCAGTAACCCGACATTCATTTCTCTGTGGTAAAAGAAACACAGCAGTTGACAGTAAATGTTCCTATCTTTTACTTAAAGCAACTTTCTGTTCGCCAGAGGACACCAAAACAGCAAGAGGTCCACACTACTCATCACATTTTACTGTTATCGCAAGTTCCCGTTTCTTCCCGTCACTCAGCCAGCTCTTTTGTCTCCCGCCTAAGGTGATTAAGGCTGTTGCTGAGGATGTTGAATCCCTGTAATTGTTTCCATAAAATTACTCGGTTGCCGAGTACACTCTAAAGGTCTGGCACAATTCAACCTACCAACCTTTGCCATTAGTCATACGTCATGCACAATATCCCACACTAGACTTCTTCAACCAGGAAACAATAACCTGTGAGGTTTCATTTCTACTTTCTGACTTATCTTCTGTAACTGACCAATGTGTCTTTTTTTGAAAAGCATGTTACACACATTCGAGACTGCCGTGCATTCGAATGAGTGCCCCTCATGGCAGCTTGCTACATTCCTGTCTGGCTCTCAAATTCGCCTCTCGGCACAAAACTAAGCTGCAAATTTGGTGCTGCTGCTGCAAATGTTGATACTTGGCTGTCATTGCATGACTGCACAGTGACGTCTGGCACGGAAAAACACTGACTTTTGAAGTGGAGAGATTTTGCAATCCTCACTGACACATTTTTCCTTACACCCACTGTCATTTGAAGAGTGTCTTCATTCCATTGCATATGAAACTAAACTCAAAATCCAAAATACCTAGTAAGAAAAAAAGAGAGAAATTGCTTCTCCCTACTTGCGCCATTATTTCACTGGAAGCTTGATTAGAGCAAGGAGGTAATTTACGAGCCCCTTCATTGCCGATTCAACTGGCACATCACCTGTAAATTATTGAGACGCTTGATAGCCATTCCAACACAATCATATTACTATCGCTGGAATGCTTTAGGTCAGGAAATGTAAAAGATGACACACTCCACATACAAATGAGTAACGTTTCAAGGTAAAGACAGCCAATGACTGTAATATTGTTTTGGCTAGACAGTGGTGGTAGCAGGTGGGGATGTACTTTCTCCTCAGACTTGTTAACTATATTTGCTCATGATATGGAATAATAAGACTCATCGTCCTGTTTATTCAGATCTCACTTTTTTCAGCCAAACAAAAAAAAGCTGCAAACAGGGATAGAGTATGGATTACAATGAGTTTAGGGAGACAAGGGACAAGATAAATTAAATCAAATTATTTTCATCATACCATCACAGAGTACTATTCACAAGTACTCTTAATAAAAAAATGATATTGAATTTATTGCTAATTCTTATTTCATTTTAAGGAAAGAATGAATATTAATTATCCAATCCAAAATTGGTCTAACCTTTTTATCTGCATGCGCCTCTCCAATGCACATGGGAAAAAGAAATGTCTTTAATTATTTATCAAATGCTTTTTATTTGAATTGATTAATTCAGTGATATAAAATTATTAGATGGCAGTTCTCCACTTTTCACCAACTTCTTTTTCTACCACCTCTAATGAAACAATTTAAGTAGTCAAGGTCTTGCCTGGGGTAAAGCACAGAGTGAGGAAGAACCATCTGAATGGAGTGCTAGGGTAGCTATCTAACACAAATCTGCACTAATGAAGATGTCACACTCAAGTTAAGGCCAGACTGGATGTTTCTCAATGTCAAGGAAGAATGTCCAAACAGTCTGTTATACAGTATATCTACTTATATAAGATGCAACTTTACTGAGCCCTATTGATATTCTGTCTACGTGTTTGGACTCATCAGAAATTCTTTAGATATCTCAAGAATGTATCCAAACCTACTGTACGTGGCATGCTCAAGGTTGTGCACTTGGGAGAAAGTGGCAGCACAGCAGGAAGAGTACACACTCAGCCACATTGGGTACACATAACAAGATCCAAGAGTTATACAAGAGCCGTGTCACAATAATTTTGCAACATATGTGACGCACCTGTCGATATGATGTACTGTAGCTCTGTTCTACACATTGCCAAACTACAACCACAATATCAAACACTATAATACTTTCAAGTAATAACACCTATTTGTGGCTCTGTTTAGATTGTCCAGGTGTTGGGAGTGTACAATGTAATGTTAATGTCAATGGAAGTTGCTAATAATTTACCACAATCTCTGATGTCATCCCCTTGAAAAATGCCCACATTTGTTTTTCTGTGTGTTCATTCATATTCATCATCAAAATTATTTATTGTCATGTGGCCATGTCGTCGTCTTCTTCTTCTTTTCCTTTCGGCTTATCCCGTTAGGGGTCGCCACAGCGAATCAATTGCCTCCATCTAACTCTGTCTTCTGTATCCTCTTCTCCTGCGCCAACACCCTTCATGTCCTCTTTCACTACATCCATAAACCTCCTCTTTGGTCTTCCTCTAGGCCTCCTGCCTGGCAATTCAAAACTCAGCATCCTTCTACCAATATATTCACTATCTCTCCTCTGGACATGTCCCAACCATCTCAGTCTGGCCTCTCTGACTTTTTCTCCAAAACCTCTAACATGTGCTGTCCCTCTGATGTGCTCATTCCTGATCCTGTCCATCCTGGTCACACCCAAAGATAACCTCAGGATCTTCATCTCTGCTACCTCCAGCTCTGCCTCCTGTCTTTTCCTTAGCGGCACTGTCTCTAAACCAAACAACATCGCTGGTCTTACCACAGTTTTGTACACCTTTTCTTTCATTTTAGCTGAAACTCTTCTATCACACATCACACCCAACACTTTTCTCCACCCATTCCAGCCTGCCTGCACACGCTTTTTCACCTCTTTTCCACACTCTCCATTGCTCTGGACTGTT